>LUCG01171304.1:0-24434 GCA_001633085.1 Carthamus tinctorius
ATATATATATAGAGAGAGAGAGAGAGAGAAAGGTTCAAATGAGAAACATAACTTTTTAAGAGACGTGAGAAGCAATCTCACTCATCCAGTTTGACCGTGGTCCCCCCCTTTAATAATCTCTACTCTCTCATGAATCGCGTCAATCCTCCATGATCACGTCCAAAGTAACCGAAGATGTGTGGTTGAGATTGCTCCTTGCTTTCTCTTAAATTGACATGCTTCTCGTCTTTCATTGTAAACGTGAGTACAGCCAAAAACGTGCCACATGGAAAATTCAGCCAGAATAATATGTATTATTCAGACTGAATGTTGTATTATTCAAAAGACTGAATGCTCTCGGCTAGTTGTCCTCACTTTCGGAATGAAATTTTATATGTATATATATATATATATGAAGATGAACAAGATAAATGCAAATGAAAAAGAAGCCATATATGTATATATTCATTCAATCTCCAATATATATATAATCTCCAAACAACCATACATTGCACTCATGATCAAACTTTAAAAAGTTAGCAATACAATTAGCTAGCATAACTTCCATCATGATCATACCCTACCACACAAAAGAAAAAAGTTGAATGCAATTCTTCTAATAAAAACCACACACAATACTTCAAATTTTCACACACTACTACAACATCATATATCTCCTTAATTATCTTTCCCTCTTTCCCTCTAACATCAAAGAGATTCAAATAAACATCCAAAAAGAAAAAAAACCAAACCACTAATTAATAACTATATAGCCATTACTACATACTAAAAAGGAAATTAAAAGTAATTTGCTAGATGATAAGAGAGGATGATGATCATCTTACATGTGTATGAACATGATTATAAATCGAAGCCAAATGCGAAGCGAAAAAGAGCTCGATATCCGGTGGATCGAAGAACGATATCGGTGTCCTTCGCAACGTACAACTCGAAACCAGCCTTCGCTTCTTCGGAGCCGGTGGGCAAGTTAGAATCTCTGGTATTTGGTACTTTTGTGCTTTAGGAGTTGTACATCCAATATTGTTACCAATAATCTCATGATCATGATCCATCTTCTTCAAAACCGAATTATCCGAACACGACTTCATCGGTGACGATGTATCACTCGTCTTTTTCTGATCCTCCTTCGCTGTTTCGAGCTTCGGCTTCTTCTTTAGGGTTCTTCTTGGCTTTCTTGCATTTTTTCTTGATGGAGCCATTGAAGAAGATTGAGAATCTTATGGATATGGAAAAAAAGTTAACTAAAAGAGACTAATTAAGAGAGAGAAGAGAACCCAACTGAAATCTTTTCTATGTTTGTATAAAAGGGGGAAGTGGTAAAATCACCATTTCAAGAAAAGAAGTTGTGGGAGATGGAAAAACAAAAACCCAATGAAATTCTTTGACTGAAAAAGTTATAAGATGATGTAATAATAAGTGCTTTTCAAAGCCCACAAACAAGTACTTTTATGTGTTTGCTTGCTGTTTATATATATCTATATCTATCTATATATCAAACCCTAGCTTAAACAAGAAAACAAAGAGTTAAAAGAAACTAGAGAATCTTGAAGAAACATAGGAGAACAAAGATTCGGTTCTAAATCTTTTCTGTAAAAACCAGAAGTTATGCAGAAACCCTAAGTACGAGAAAGAAGGAAACGAGGAAGAAGATCTACGCGTAAAGAAAGCAAAAATCTGAAACCCTAGAGAGAGAGAGAGGAGAGAGAAGGGGCAGGTTGTGTGGGTAGTGGGTATATATAGTGATAGAGACTTGGGTCGTGCGGCTGCCCGCTGCCCGAAATTCTTGCTAATTTTTTTTTTTAATTTTTTTTTCCTTTTTTTTTTCTATTGTTATCTTTTATTGTGGTCAAATGGGTAACAGGAGTTGATTGATTTGGTTATCAAAGTTTTTCAATAATAAATGTTTAAATTATTAATGGTAAAAGATGAGCCTTTCAAATTAAAGGGAGAGAGACATGGGTTGCATCTCTTTGAGGTTTTTTTAATTACTTAATTAATTAATGACTAATTATTGTTTAATTTTCTTTTTCTATTTTACCACTAATAATGATCTTGCAACTAATTTTATTGCTTTTAGCTTCTCTATAGTATTATTCATTCATGTGTCACCCATACTATCTTCCATAAGATGCATTATTAAAAAATATAGAGAGATTGTTAACCTTTGTTTATTAATGAATTCCCTTTTAGAGGGCTATTCACAATATTCGTTTTGGTTACAAAGTGATCCAATTAGTCTTATAAAGGAGTGGTCTAACTAATGGAAAGAAAACGTAGAATCTAAAGATACTTTGTTTTACGATTCTATTGTCGGATATAAATACATACAACGTTGTCTTTCTAATTACAATAATTAGTTTAATTAGTGGATTTCATTTATCTTCCATAAAGGGTAATTAAGGGGGTATTCTAATTCATGACCCCCAACTTATATAGTAGAAGAAGAAAAAATTAATAAAGAATTTATGACATTCATCTTTTGTACCTTCAAGTAAATTGATTCCCCCTTTTTGAATAACTTCAATGGCGACATGTAATTAATTGTTCTTTCTAATTATAGAATGGAAGAATGAAAGTTTGAAATTGAGAATTAATTATTGTTTTACCACTTCAAGAGGGTGATCAATCTTTGTTTGTTTGTTCTCGAAAGAAGAGGTTTGTAAATATTAAGCAACAAATCAAACAAGAGAGTATTAATTGCATGCTAATGTGTCTTGTATGAATCACACTTCAAAATTGGTAATATTTGTTAATATATATTAATAGAATTGCATAATATATAAGTCCATGGTTAGATTCCAATGAAAAGATAAGTTACGGTGAGAAGGACGTTTGTATGGATCCAGGATACCTCGTCAATTTTGTGTCGGGACGTGTGCATGAGTTATCTATTATTTTAAAATAATAATAATAATAATAATAATGAGATACATCAAGATTCACCATATTGCTTACCTTTTAAAGCGTACAAAGGATGGACATGAGATTGAAGACAATCAAGGGTCCAAATCTTTTCTTACGTTTCTCATCTAATTAACTCTTTTTCTCACACGATCATTCGTTTTTGATAAGTATATATGTACACATATATGTGCTTGGTAGCATAATGTTTTGTCTTAAGGAAAAAAGTCAAGAAATTATATGTTGCATTACTTGTAGTGATAATTTCATAAAAGGAAACTATCATAAGATGGAAATTATTATTCCAAAACTTCTTTTTCTTTTTTATATATAGTAAAAAGAAAAAAGAATTAGAAATGATGATATGAAAGGAGAAGTGAGAAGAACCCAAGAAAGATTGAAGATAAAAAAACAAATCAATATGAATGTTAAATTAAAGGAAATGAAATAATTATTTTTGGTGTAATTTGCTTCCTTTCACTTTTAATTCTATTTTTGTTATAAAAAAAATAAAGGGAATTAAAACAAGAAAAAGTTATAACCATTCCTTTAATCATATCCTTTGTAACAATAACTAATCTAATGTTTGATGATAATTTTAGACCTTTTTTTGAGGTTCTACCTAGTATACATAGATTCTTTTATTAATTATTCTTTGTGATGATATAATAGTATATAAATTCAAGAACAAATAAAGTAGAGGATAGGAATAACTAAATTTTTAACCTTCCTCTTTTACTCTTGTAATCATCTTTTTATTCTAAACAAAAAAAAGTGAAAATGTTCATGAAAGTATCTTGATTCCATCCTTTATAAATCACTTATTCAACAAAAAAACAATATCAAAATAATGTTGCTATCATCATCTTAAAGATATTCATCACCTGCTCCAGTTTAAAATAGTCTCGCTCTCTCTTTGATCATTAATATTGAACACAATCATTTCATTTCCAGTTGATGTAACATAAATGACAATTTATTTTATATATATATANACACACCACAATTATAATTCTATCATTTTGTATGAAACGTTATATCGACCCCTATTTTGTGTAGTCCGTTCTAGTGATAGCATTCCCACTTTTACTATCACTACTGACAGGGGCAATTACCATGTTATTAACCGATCGGAACTTTAATACAACCTTTTATGATCCCGCTGGAAGGGGAGACCCTGTATTATACCAGCATCTCTTTCAGTTCTTCAGTCATCCAGATCTATGGATCAGTAAATAAGTAATTTTAATCAAAATTTGATTAATATTTAAAACTAAAAATGGAAAAAACCTTGAGATGATGATCCAAAACTGAATTGGATTAAAAAAAAATTGGTGCCCAGAAAAAGACACATACAATATCCCATGGTATTTATTGTTTGATCTTGGGACAAGATCATGTGTCCAGAAAATCAAGTGTATTTGGTCTAAATTCAGAAAGAGACAAATAGTAGAAATCAATCATAATAATTTGGAAAGAGTATATCATGTTTAATTTGGAGACAACTCCCAATTTATTTCTGATATTTTCTCTCAAAAATAACAACAATTATTGCTCTTAACTCTAATTAATTGAGGTCTTAAGATCACATGGATAGACAAGTTTGAAATTATAGGATTCCACTGCCCTTGCTTAGGACACATTATCCCATGACATAAACTATATAAAAACCAGAGGATTTTATTTTATTAATTATCTTAAAGAATCATTTTTAAATGAATGAATAAATTTAAATTAGACATATGTCTTTTTGTTTTTGTATCCAAAAACTATATTATTGGGTTTATAATCTCTTTTCTTTTTGTTTAAATAGAGAACTTCATATTTTTGAATCTATAATTACATAAAAATGTGTTCATAGATATGGTTTTCCAGTTGATGCATGTTAAGTGAAATTTGTGGCATTTGTTGACATATAGTACATGTAAATATTTATTTTGAACAAAAATTACCCCTTGAAGAAAATAAATAAAAATAAATTATATTAACACGACGATCATTAATAAATGTTTTTTTATTACAAATAATATCTAGCTCAGTTGGTTTTCTTAAAGACGGTAACATCCTGAGGTGGCTATGGATGGGATCCCAGTCTACCCGGGTTCGATTCCAAGGGGAGTTAACTGAGTGCATAAGAGTACTCAGTTCTTGGGCTGGTTCAGTCATAGACTGGTCGCCCTCCAGCCCAGCCAAAGACTGTGGTTGGGCTCTAGATCCAGTGTAAGCTGGGTCGGGTAACGACAGATTAGTGGGCAACCCGTGAATGCCCGATACCGCGGAGAGACGTGCATGCGTGTGTGTGTATTCGTGGTAATCGTTCGTTGGTCCGATGCTGCTATGTCTTCCAAAAAAATTAATAAATATTTCTGTAAACAAAATATTACATTTTACACCAAATTAATAAAAGTAAAATATATAATTTCATTTCAAGACAAATGGATACTTTTTGCATAGTCAAACACTCAAACTAATTATGGTTATGGATTTCCTATATCAAATATCTACTTATATTCCGTTAGTAAATTTGTAACTTTCAAACAAATATATTTATTATCTTTTAATTCACAAAAAAAACAATTTTTCCCTCCAAAAATTCAATTTCAAGATAAACTCAATCTTATTATGTTCTTGTGGTAATCCCCTCCATCGAAATCCACATCTCTAATATTTAAATTGTTTTTTTAATTAAGATTATTCTATTCTTTACCTTATCGTTTTAACTTTGTGTTGTACCAGGGCTTGTTATTTCTATTTTTTGGTTATATATTAACAAAACATTTAAAAATACCTTTCCAATATAAAGAAAAATTATAAGAACTTATAAATGATTTATTGGTTAGACTTTAAAAAAAAGCCAATAAATTAAAAAAAATACGATTCTTTAAAACAACTATTTAACCCTATTGAAAAACAAGTTTTTTAAAACTAAGATATATCTGACTTTTTATCTGTTTTTGAAATTTTGACTTCTACACTCCATAAATACCCTACTTTTTGACCTAAACATTTTTCAAAAAACAACTGATTTTTTTTAACAGCAAGAAAAGATCTACTAGGGGAGAGCTTTGACATCATCATCACCCAACTACAAAAGCTAATTCAAACATTTTTTTTGAAAAACTTCTTTTGTCACCACCATTAAGTCAATAAACACTTTTAAAGTTCAAAAACCACTCCCAAACACCCTCTAAAGTTATTTATTTTGTTAAATAATAATTCCCCAAGGAGAAAAAATTAAAAAATAAAAATACATTGGAAACTTATTTAAAGAAATTTTTCAATATAATTATTATAAAAGGACGTCAAAAAGACCTAGGATACCCCCATTGTTTTAATACACACACGTGCACAGGCGCAGCGATTGAATTTTTGGGGATTTGTTTGGTTTTTTTCATGGATTCATTTTTTTTTAATTTATTCATTGTTTTGTGTGAAAAATTTGTCACCTCTTATTTTAAATATGGAAATTGCATCTCAATATATAACCCTTATTTAAGAATCTTTTATAAAAATAAAAAAACCTTAACTTCCTTAAACAACCTCCAAATGGCTTAAAACTCTTTACCATCATCAATTAATAACTTAATGTAGTAGATCTATCTTAAATGGGATAAGAGTAAAGTTTGTATACACCTTATATACAAAAAGACTTTTCTACCATCATCATTAATCAATAAACTCAGTGTAATTAGGGGTAAGCAAAGACGGGTACCCGGCCAAAATTCATGGAACCGGAACCGGAACCGGCGGTTCCTAGAAAGATGGAACCGGCGGTTCCTAGAAAGATGGAACCGGAACCGGCGGTTCCTAGAAAGATAGAACCGGAACCGGAACCGGAACCGGTTCTTTATATTTAAGAACCGGTCCTGGAACCGCCGGTTCCGGTTCCGAAACCGGGTACCCGGCCTCTATTTTTTTCAAATATTTTTTAAATGTTTATGTTATAAAAAAGCAATTATTAGTTATTATATAGTCTCAACTCCAAAAGTAACGAAATAAATACTACAAACGATAAATATTTATATTGCGAAAACTAAAAACTAATAATTATATAAATGATTACGACCATTTTCTGAAATGAAAATAATAAAAAACACAACTTGAAATGTAAAATATAATATAAAAACTATCAGAAAAAAAATTAAATAAGTCGAGTAAAGATGGTGGTCGTAAGTATCTATATATGTGTGAGTATGTAACCGTAAAAAGTAATATAATAATTTCAATCTTAGTGTATTAAATATTATAAGCATGTAGAATTATTTTTGTTAAAATATAAATAGCGGAACCGGTTCCGGCGGGGACCCGGCGGTTAGCGGTTCCACAAAAATGAAAACCGGAACCGGAACTGGTCCCGATCGGTTCCGTATTTTAGGAACCGGAACCGGAACCAATCACATCGGTTCCGGTTCCAAAGGCGGATACCCGATTCCGATGCTCACCCCTAAATGTAATAGATACTTCTATCTTAAATGGGATGAGATAGAGTATGTATATACACCTTATATACAATAGGGTCCAAGTGCGGTCCGATAACACTTTGTTTAGCGAGTAGTGATCAAGCCAAGATGTTGGGTGCATGTTCGGTCGAATCAAACCAAGTTAAACCTAAAAAACCTCGACATTGGGAAGGCCGATTGGGTTCTTTTTTAGCCCCAAAGCCCGGCCTAAAAAACTTGGGCTTCTTTTTCTCTTTAAGAACAGGCTTAAAATTCTCAATCCTTACTTGAATGAGAGGGATACCTAATTCATTTGATTTAGTTCAAGTTATGAAGCAAATTCTAACTGATCAACTTAGAATTAACGCCGTTTACTAAACATTTATCTAACAATCTTTGCCAATTGAGCATGGAAACCACAAAGAATCTTACCCGCTAAGAACCATAACGAAGACCAAGTCTTACCCGATAAGTGATGGAAATAACTCTTACACGGTAAGCACTTAGCTTACCGGGTTGAAGACACTTATAGACAATTAATTTTGATGATCGAGAATATTATACGATAAGGTAACCAAGGATAATGTCCTTGCCGATAACGTTTGGTAAACAGCCCCTTAGACAAGCTGAGCTGAGCAATAAAACTAAATTTGTCACCTAGTTTATCAGTTAACTTTTCAACCAACAAACATAACTTATTAGCTAGCTTGCCAACATACTGTAACAGATAAATTAGTAGGATTGCAGGGGTTATAATTGGTTTTCCTAGAGAAATTTAAACCAAAAAAAAATACATGATGGAAATAAGAATTCAGCTGATGTGGCTTTAAAACCACAAGTGCAAGCACAGAAACAAGAAATTAGTTCACAAATGAAACCTGCCTTGCTTCCTATCATAATAACCACCATCATATTCATACCCATGTAACAAGTTCAAACATATTATTTATTACAGAACAACTAAACGAAAACTATGCGAATAAAAGATCGGGGAAAAAATTAAAAAAAAATCAATACCCATAACCTACCGGCCCCTTGAAACGGCTTCTTTCAACTCTTCAGGGGAAGACATGAACAGCTCAATGTAACGACTGCCAAGTGTCATCCGGTCTTTGGCCAATGCAGCTTTCGAGTCATCCAGACTTGTGAATTCCACAAGCGCTTCTCCCGTTGGTCGTCCTTCTGAATTGAAGGTCAGGTGAATCGAGTCCTCAGATAATGTGAATTCTTTGAAGAAATCGATGATATCGTCCTTCCCAGCTGAAAACGGCAGCCCCCTCATCCGCAACACGGTTGTCTCTTCCTCGGTAGGTTTTGGCACATTTGCTCTGATAAGCAAACAATAAAGGCATTATATTTACAGCACTCAAAAGATTTTGCATACACTACTTCGGTGCTGTTTGGATGGTTTTGCATTAAGTCCTGTTTGGATTAATCTGTCTGTGCGGATTAATCTGTCTGTATAGACCGGAAAGGTTTTTGTTGGGAAGAGTTTTTTCATAGATGAAAGAAACGTGTTTTTTTAATTGGGAGTTTTTCATAAGCTGTCATTAAGCTGCTAACAGACAGGCCCTTGTCTGTGTGGATTAATCTGTCTCGCTTTCTGTATAGGCCGGGAAGGGGTTTTGTATGAGGTGATTTTTTCATAGGTGGAAGGCGGGTGTTTTTTAACTAGGAGGGGCAAGTTCGGTAAAAATTTGGCTTTCTGCATAAAGCTCCCTTCTAAAAGCTTACTGAATAAGCCACTTTGTATATCATAAGCCACTACCAAACAATCATGCATGGCTGAAAGAATAAGTTGTGGGTCCCATTATGCTCATTAAGCTGCTAACAAACAGGCCCTTAGGGGATGTTTGGTTGGTTTTGTATTAAGTTCTATATGGATAAAGTTGTGTGTTCAGATTAATCTGTCTGTATAGATTTGGAAGGTTTTGTATGAGGTAATCTTTTTCATAGACAGAAGGAGCTTGATTTTTAACCAGGAGAGCAGGTTTGGTAAATACTAAATAACTTGGCTTTCTTCTACATAAAGCTTACTGAATAAGCCACTTTCTATATCATTAAGCCACTACCAAACAATCATGCATAGCTGACCGAATAAGTTGCGAGTCCCATTAAGCTGCTACCAAATTGGTCCTTAGTAATCTATTGCACATCATATATATATGAATAATCTACCAATCTACTACTATACCGTTAAGCTATTTGTTCTAGGACTCGGAAGAAAAGAGAACCAACGGTTGCAATTAAGTAAAAGCAGTAAACAGAAGCAAAAACGATATAGACAGAAAAATACCGGCCCCGTGAAGCAGCATCCTCCCACTCGTCAAGTGTTGACGGGAATAACTCAATATAACGACTGCCAAGCGACATCCCATCCTTCGCCATCGCAGCTCTCGACTCTTCCGGACTCGAAAATTTCACAAACGCTTCCCCAGTCACCCTTCCCTCTGAATTAACGGTAAAATAAATCGAGTCCTCCGATAGAACAGAATCCTTGAAGAAATCCACAATATCATCCCGATTAGCCGAGAATGGCAAACCCCGGAGCCGAAGCACTCCCGTATGCTCCGCATTGTCCCGTTCAGACACTCTCGATCTCGGAGGATTACGACGAGGAGACCGACCAGAATCGGAAACCTCGTTAGCTATGGCCTTATAATATTCTTGCCTCTTGCTTCTAAAAACTTCAACGTATCTTCTCCCGATATTCTGCCGATTTCTCTGAAGAGCGTATTCGACTTGAAAAGCGTACCCCAGCACGCAATAGACTTCCCCTGCAAACTTTCCGTGTCTGTGTACAAACAGCACGTCGACTATGTCGAGGCCATGGAAGAATTCAGCAATGTCGGCTTCGGAACAATCGAAAGGGAGACCCCGTAGTCTTACAACAGGGAAAGCGGGAGGCTGGTTGACGTAGGAATAAGCAGGAGGAGGGCTGTACAGATAGCTCGAAGCTGGAGGTGTACCATAATATGAAGAACCCTGATCAATTACACGCTGTCTTTTCAAGCCCATTTCACGCCCATCACCAACGTCCACGTATTTACTTCAATTATAATTAAATATAAAACAAGTGCAAATGATGTCAGTGTCGTAAAACCAATGTTCAATTTACAGTCTCGAACAATCTTAGCAAAGGAGAAAATGTGTATATGTATGTTAATTAGCTAACAACATAATTGAATTAGTGTTCGTTTCACGTTTTCCGAACATCTTAATAACGAAAAGAAAGGAAATCATGCTAAACTAGATTAACTAATACCATGAGAGTTACAGTGTGGACTATAAATTTCTCTCATGCTGTGTGAATTATGATGGTGACCATTCAACAAGATTAGCAAAATTCTTTCAATATGCTCGTCAATCAATAGCTAGCAAGATGAAATGCTACCTCTTTCAAGTTTTATTTATTAAGAGTCAACAAAACTAGATAAGGATTTGTGTAACCAGATATGATTTTAGAAAAAATTCACATTAATTGATGATTTTGAATATGCATTACATATAATATGAATAAAAGCAAAGTTTGTCAAAGCTTACATATCTTAATTAATTAATAAATATTTTGTTAAAACCATTTGTTGGAGTTTCATTATTTCTGAACATAAAGAATATAGCTTCAATCTTTATATAACTTAGAAAAACAATTTTAGAATCGTTATATTTGATTTTTGAAAGACAAAATCTATTGAACAATAATAATCATAAAATAAAGATGATTAATATGATAAATAATAATTCAAAGATATATTATCTAATAATTGATATTAGTTAATAATTTACAATTGTACTTAATATTAACTAATAATAATTAATGATGGTTGGAAATCTAATCGTTATTGAATGAAGCAAAAAGCTCATGGAGCTTACTGAAATGCTACTTCAAGTAGTGTTTCAAAAGTAGTGTTCAATAAGCTAGCTTTAAGGCCATCCAAATGGGGCTTTTCCAATAAGCTGAAATAATAAGTTAGCGTATAAGCTAGCTTATGGTTGCCAAACTTGGGCTGAAAATCTTGAATCATCACACCGGGTAATGATTGATGATGGGGATGCAATAAGATACCCAATGGAAATGTATAGCTTCTTAGCAAGAAAATCCCTTTATTTGATTACAGAAAATTTCAATTGCTTGAGCTTATCAAAATATCCAGGGATGTAGGATATTTAGTATTTTGAGTAGGTATATAGTTCAGTATCGTTAACATAGTATAAATTTATTCAAACTTATGTTTATATATCTTAATGTCAATAGTTGATTAAAAAGGCTAGGTACCATGGTACTGGTAGGTTTATTCTTCAGCAATGTTCACTGCTATTATGATTTATGTCTATTGACATATCCTCCACCATTCAATATAAAGTGTATGTTTATTGATTTGTCTAGTGGTCTTGGCTTCATGGCTGATCCTTGTGGGGGTCCCATCTTCTCACTTTATGTCCCCCACCCCTTTTGGGAGGTTCAGTGGCTGGAGCAAGTCCTCATATGCTTTACCCTACCTTCTAAACCACTTTGTCTGTTTCCTTGGCTTACTTATATTCTATGTTTCTAACCGCTACTTCTAATGAGCACAGCCTTAAGCACTTTGTAAAAGAAAATAACCTTTATGTGCCATAAGCACAGGCTTCGTATGTATAGGCTCTTTTCACCAAACTTCATATTTTTAGTAGTGTTCCTTAGCATTGTGCACCCATTCTTTTTCATATGTCTTTGCGAGCAATAACGATGAAACTGAAAAGTTAACCATGTAGCATAGAACATGTGAAAAGAGATACAAACACAAGAAAACATTAGAGGCAAAATGGATCCTTAGGTTTAGTCTGCAGCATGCCAGGGGTCTTTCAAGAATGCATATGTAGGTTGCCCTGTTAAGCCCTACCCCCTAATTCTCACAATCTTACATTCACATAACTTCCCAAGATGGCTGTATGACACTTACTTTCTTGTGGAATTGAACACTCGAAAGTATGCTTTTATAGTGAAAAGCACCACAGCCCATATCTCATCATGAGAACATAGGACGTATGGTTAGAATTTTAATCATTATCAAAAGGTGTGATTGTCATTGTGATTATAAATCTCTTTCCACAAAGAATGAGTTCTACAATCATCAAACAAGAAAGCAACTGCGAAATTACGGCATGTTGGTTAGCTCGTTTCCTCCTGTTGATAGTTCTATATTTTTTAACAATGTTCTTTTGGAGCTTGTAGCAAAACAGTTCTCATATCAAGTGAGGCAGAAGGTGATCATAAACAATGAAAACTCAAACAGTATGAATAGTCAAACAGGTAAGAGAAGAGAAAAGAGCCGTAGGAGACTAACACATTAAACACGCCTTATAATTCATTTTTAATCTTCACCATTGATATCATACCTAATACATATCAATTCTTTCAAAGCCTCTATCAGGTATAACTATATTTAATTCTCCTACAAGGCTACAACTACCTAAAATTTTCCAATCATGGATTCACTTTAGCCATCCTAAAGGCTGTATTCTTGATTTCCTTAATCTTCACTCTCCTTCTACTTATGATATCACCTACTTGCTTAATTTCCTTTCCCCAAACTTTGTATTCCCTTACCCCAATGGTACCCTACTCGACGATGCCAGCTTCCTTGGCTATCATGGACTACCACCCTTCATCTAGTAAGATGTAATTCCCTTCTAAGTTCTAACTCACCGTCACACCACATAACCAATGTAATGCATCATTGAGAAAGTGACAACACAACTCTGCTTATCTAATTCACAACAATTATGAAGTGGATACATCTAAGATTTGCAACCTTATGATGATTCTCCGTTCTTATTCGCATATGGTTTATCGTGGGCAGCCAGCACTCGCCACAACCACTCCCCTTTCTCAACATCTTATGTAATACTACTTTTGCCAGATATTTTTCTCCGGTAATATATACTAATCTCCAAAAAGAGTTACAATACAAACTTTGTCAAATACTTAAATGAGTTTTTCTATCCAATGCCAAAACTAATGTGATCAAGTTGCTTCCCCAGTTTAATCCAATCAACAACAAAATTCATATCAATTTTGCACTTGAAACACGCTAGGTTTAACATCAAGAATCAAAAAAATCAACTCTTTCTTATAACAGATGTCAAATTTCAATTAACTGATCTATTTCTAGGTTAATGCAAATCAAGCATAGCAAACAAAATAACAAGTTATTATACATAAGAGTAAGCAACTAAAGCGATAAAACATAAAATCCACAAGCACATGAAAGAGGCAAACGTAGATCATCTAGTCAATTCATAAAAACCATCGTAACTTTTCCTTACCTATAATTAGGGAAAAATCAAAATCAAAATCCAAATCCAAATCCAAATCCAAATCAAAATCAAAATCAAAATAGTTGAAGAACGTGACAAATTAGAAAAGGAGTCTTACCCTCTATAGAACATTTTTCTTGTTTTCTGAATCTCCCTTTTTGGTTTTTTAGGGTTTATAGGCTTCGAGTTTGAGAAGAAGAAGCCCACAGAGGATCGTCAATAAATTGGTTGAAAGACGTTCCAGAATGGAACGTGTTTAATACGACGTCGTTGTGACCAAAAGTCTTTGGGCCCATTTTGTAACCTAAAACAAGCCTTTGGATTTAACCACAAAAATAGTCCCTAAACCTTTTCAACTTTTAGATTCTTTCACTTGACTTTGGATATTGCAACTTTGGTCCTACAATATGAAATCTCTTATCATTTTGGTCTGTTGTTCGTTACCAACAAAATCGACAGGCCAAAATGGACCCGAGCGACCCGTCCAAGGATTGTCTTAGGAACGGGATATGTCTGCCAATTCGTAACCAGTTACGAATTTATGAAAGATCACGATGTGCCCAGCCTGCCTGGAACCAATTATAGGACTAAGACTGGTTATACATAGGCCCAAATCTTTTTTTTAATTTATATATATCAAGTTTTTCAAGTTTTTTAAAGTGTTTTAATGATAAATCACAAAAATCGTAACTATAAAAACATGTATAACACTTTTATGTAAGAAAGGTTATAAAAAAATGTATTTAAATGACCCAATTATATATTTTAAATTGTATTTCAATAAAATATTGTCTAAAACGGTCTTGAAACAATATTTTTATTTACGTTCAAACTTGATTTTTAGAAGAAGAAAAAATGGGACCGATTTAGGCATGTCCCAGTACTGGGACTGGTTCTATGTCTATTTACAAAACATGGAGACCCTGCTCGTTTTTTATTGGGACAGAAATCGGTTAGGAAAGGAAATCAAGGACTGGGACCGATTTGAGTCCCGTTTAGGACCGATTTCCAGTCATCTCTAATCAACACCCATAGCCATACTAAAACAAAATTCACCATTGAGTCGTTCTTCCTTACCCCTTGGGCACTCCTAGCAAAAAAACCTACTACCACTTTAAAAAGGCTAATATAGTAAACTTGATAGACGGCTACAAATGAAACACTTCTTTTTGTTATGATGTTTTAATGCATGTTTTTTCTTATAAAAAGTCATATCAAAATATAACAAAGTTAAATCAAAGCATTAGTAGCCTAGTGGTCGGTAACATCATTGGGAGGGACAGTGGATGTCATCTCTGTCTACTCAGGTTCAATTCATGGGGGTGAGTATGTAGCGATACCCTGACCATGGGTTAGCTTTTAGGTCGGTCCATGGTCGTCGAGGATTAGTCGGGTTCTCGTATGGATCCTGGATATCTCGTCGACTTCGTATCAGTCGTATACATGAATTATCTGCCGTTCAAAAAAATATATATAACGAAAGTTCAATTTGGTTCATAGTCAATTTGTTGTGCATAAAAATATTGATAGTTCTCATCATTAAAACACTCATAATGGAGAAAATAATTAAATAAATGTTTCGTTTTATGTCACCTAGATTGAATGAGGTTACTCCGTTAGATTGAAATTATCGAATGTATGCGATTATAAAAAAAAAAGAAAAAAAAAACATGCATAACCAATCTTTAATTGAAAATCGATAAAATAATAACTAAAATCAGAACAAAACAAATTATATAAATGAAGAACAATCATTTTTTCTCTTTAATTTGAGATTTTTATTGATATATTTTTTTCAACAATTTCTTGTGATTCTTCGGTTCTCCATGAATCTCATCTTCCCCTTTATTTTCGAGGTTCTCCATCGATCTCCGGTACATGTATTTGCATGGTTTTTAGTTTGCATGTGTTAATTTATAATTTTCTAGTAAGTTAAGGATTAGTGGATTAGTGTAGTGGGTAGTTGGCTGAGAAAATGTAGGAGAACTAAAAGGTCGAGACCACCCATCTCGAATCGGGTTATATTAATCTCACCTATCGTATTAGATCGACCTCCAATCACAAAAACCAAAAATTGATGATTCATTAACATAAAATAAAATTCGACTCTCGTTTAAACATGAATAAATATACGCCATTTCTTTGTCATCCCTACCATTTTACCCTTTTTTTGCCTTTTGATAGGAGACTTCAGACGGGTAAAATAGTCTTTGTATGGTTTAAGATACACTTAAACAGAGGCGTACCAAAAAAAATTGTAAGTGGTGGCACAAGTAGAGTATCCTGAAGAAATGTTTGCATTGAAGAGATACTATATATCTGTTGGTTGTTCCTTGTCCCGGCATAAAAGAGACCATGTTCGAGTCTTGTCTTACATGTATTTTTTAAAATAAAGGAGGCATATAAAGAAACACCGAACTTAAGCCAAAAACCAACAAATTTGACAATATGGGATTCAAACCCAAACCCTTAGGCACAAAGGCACAAACATTTTGGACAAAAGGTTGATATCAGCCCATAATCGTCTGCCAATTCCATAATGTGGGTGGCATATGTGTCTCACTCAACGGCTATGGCTATGGGGGTGCCCCAGGCTCGAATCCGAGACCAATTCAATTTTGGACAAACTATGCCCCCACCCATTTACCAACTGAGTTACGCGTCATTGGCCAAAGGCCCAAACATTTACCAACTCCACCATTAAAGACTTGTGCTAAGATTTCAGTTTCAAAATTTATACACTGACACGCTTTGAAAATATAATCCTTTTTTACGACAAAACCATGGAGCAGCGGCCCGTGTCAACGTAGAAGGTGTGACATGACGAAATGTAAGGTGGAATTAGTTAAGCTAGAAAGAAGTTTGGTAAATCCTTCCCCACAAGAAACATGCAGCAAATTCAAACATGACCATCCACATTCAAATCAAGATTCTGATTTGATGATTTAAGCATTCCAAAAAAGGAGACCCCCCAAAAAAAGTACCCTAATTGGTTGGAGAATTTGGGACCTCATATTTATTTCTGGTCAGTGCAAATTCTCTTCAAACCCTACCTCTGCATTTCTTTAAACCTTTCACTCTGCATCCATCCATTTCTTCATCCAAATTCAGAAATCTTTGATTTTTTACTCATCAATCTTCAATTTCCACAGACACCCACAAAAGATTTCTCCCATTTCTCATCTGGGTTTCTCTTGTTTCTTCTTAAAGATCATTGTTTCATCTTGGTTTTCCAGGTTTACCCCTAAAGAATCCCAGAAAAGTGTTTCTTGATTTGGTGGCTGGGTGAAGGATGGTTGGGGGTATATCTGTGGTGGGTTCATCTGTTGTGGATTCACATACTTCACCATGTTTGTGTGTGGATGCACTTGCATCAAAAACCCATGTGAACCACACAAAAAGTGGGCATAAATCTGTACCCAAAAAGCACTTTGGTTCAGTGAAATTAAGGAGTAGTTTCATCCACTTCAAATATGCAGTAAAAACACCTTTCTCCAAGAAGCAGAGGAAAGCTAGGGGTCTTGTGGTTGTCAATGAGCTTGGTGGACAATATGATGACACCTTTTATGATGTTCAAGCAGTAAGTACTTGCTAAATCCTTCCTCTTTTTTCCATAACATTTACTCAATTATTGACCCAAATATCGTAAGAAGCGGAAATTAAGGAAAGATTCGCATGTGAATCATTAAAAAATCTATTTGAAGATGCATATATGAACTTGCAACTTCGAATCACATATGCATCTTCAAATGAATTTAAGGAAAGATTCACATGTGAATCTTTCCTTAACCGTGAACTCATATGAATAATTGTAGCTTTGATTCACATATGTATCTTCAAATTTTAGTGATTCACATGTGAATCTTTCCTTAACCGTACAAATAATTGTAAATTCCGTTCACATATGCATCTTCAAGTAGATATTTTTGAGATTTTCTCAATAATTAAATTATGAACCTTCCCTTCTTACCTTCTCATGAGATCTATCATTATTGAACAATTTATGTACCATCTTTATGTTATGATCACTTAAAATAGTTCCAATTTGGAGTCTCTATAAAGGATCCAAGTTTCTAAATGAATAAAAGCGCAATGCCTTCGGGGGTATTATTATAAAATCCTATGATTTAAGACTTGATTGATGATAGCAAAGGCATTTCTTCTTGCAGCAAATCTTTAATCTATTCACTTACAAAGCAGTGAGGACTGTTATGAACCAGCTCTACGAGATGAACCCAACGGAATACCGTTGGTTTTATGAGTTAGTCCACTTTCGTGTTTCTACCGCTTCTCGAGTTCTTTATAGTTTTCTAGAAGCTAATTTTCGACTTTGTCAATCATTTGTGATAACAGTTTTGTGGTGACAAACAAACCTACCAGTGGAAAGCGCTTTCTTCGCGTCCTCCAAAAGGTATATACTCGGGAAAAAAAAATCTTACTGAAATCATTAGCAAATACATGAAGTCGATCATAGAACTTTCATGGAAGGAGCGTCTTCTTTAATTGGGAGGGGAAGGTTTGAAAAAAAAAACATGGCTTTCTGCATAAAACTCCCCCTAGAAGCTTATTGAATAAGCCACTTGCTATATCACTAAGCCACCACCAAACAATCATGTATAACTTACAGAATAAGTTGCGAGTCTCATTAAGCTAATTAAGCTGCTAAAAAGATTGTGTAGGCTGAACTCGTTTAAGTTTGTTAAGCTGCTAATTCCAATTTGGTTGGTTTTCTATCAAGTCATGTAAGTATAAAGTTGTCTGTGTGGATTAATCTGTCTGTATAGATTGAGAAGTTTTTTGTTAGGGAGGGGTTTTCCCATAGATGGAAGGCGCTTGTTTTTTAATTGAGAGGGGCAGGTTTGGAAAAACTTGGCTTTCTGCATGAAGCTCCCCCCTAAAAGCTTATTGAATAAGCCACTTTTTATATCATTAAGTCACCACTAGAGAGTCATGTATAACTGACCAAATAAGTTGCAAATCTCATTAAGCTCATTAAGCTGCTATAGTCTTGGCTCATATTGAGCTCAAAATACACTTGGATTCATCTAGTTCTTTTACAAGCTGGTTTACGAGCACTCATGAGCTGGCTTGTCTTGTTTCCATCCCTATATTTTCCAAAAAACCTTCAAGAAAACGTCTGAACTCATACAAGAAGACCGACTTGTCTTATTGGTGTCATTCGTTTCAACAGGAGAAACATGAACTTGCAGAAAGAGTAATGGTGACTCGCCTTCACCTCTACGGAAAATGGATCAAGGTATTGAACGAATAATATTGTCATCCAATGTTTTTTACCTTCGGTATCTAGTAACTATTGGGTATTTTTTGTTTTATAGAAAGTGGATCATGCCGAAATGTACAAAAATCTATCGGATCAGAACTTACAGTTGATGCGTGAGCGGCTCATGGAGACGGTGATATGGCCGTCCGATGATGCCCAGTGGGAGCAGTATTGATGGGGCGTTGACGTTTTACCATGGTTATTATTTCAGTCTTCTCTAGGTAGATTGAAGCTCATATTTGCGCTTCCGAAGAAGAATTATGGGGAAATCTATTGATATGTATGACATTGTAGATATAATGGTTTTTTAGTTTGGCTTAATGATTCAGACGTCATTCGTTCATGGTCCTATTTTTGTCCTAATGTCCTTAGGGAAGTTTTTTGAAGAGCCTATCGGAACAGTTTTTCAAGCAACAGTTTCCAACCTGGATTAATGGCGTTCTTTGAAGAGCTTATTAGCCATATAAGATAAATGGAACAATTTTGAACAAAAAATTAGAAAAACACTTTTATACTAGTAAGACATATAATAAAAAGCTTACCATTACGGGTGCTCTAAGACATAAAATACAAATAACAAGCATATATGTTGTTAATATAAACCTATATACCTATATATATAGGGTTAGGTTTAAGGGAACTCTCGAAAAAATGGAAAACTGAGAAACACGTTCGTAGCCCTTCGTGTGGACCGTATATACTTGTGCATGGAAGTAATTTGTAATATGTACATGTGCATAAAAACCGAAACACAACTTAATTTACTTCTATGCAGTATGCACAAGTGCATGCGATCCAGATGAAGGACTACGATGGTGTTCCTCAGTTTTCCATTTTTTGAGATTTTTCCTTGAACCTCCCTCTATATATACAGTGGATTACAAAAGAATTTTAACGGGATAAAGTCTCACCAGTAGTTTTTGCAAGAGCATGACCCATCGATGAAATGGTGAAAACGACTAGCATCCCTGAGAATTATGGTCCTCCGGGTGAGCTTCGACACATATTTGCAGAACTCATGGCAATCACCACAAATCCTTAAGTTCTTTGAAATCAAGATCGGCAAACCACTGCTCTTACTGATCAACCCAAACGCAACCGCCAGTTTCTCGCTGTGGCTCGAAAGCCTTGCCATTTTCCTGTCATCATCTTCATCATGAAGAACCCACCTCAAATCAGGAACATACCCCATTTCTTTAACCGAAGTCAACAAATAAGTCAACTTTCCGTAAATATCTTCAGATCGCGGGTGCGTCTTATCTCCAGCTGCGAAAAAATGAATCCGACTTCTGATAACAATCCAACTTCTACCTGCTGGCTTCTTCAAACCCTTGTTTTCAAGAATCAATCTCAGCCTTTTCACCTCAGACCAAAGGCCAGCAGCTGCGTAAACATTCGATAACAACACGTAATTCCCGGCATTCGTAGGCTCTAACTCGATAAGCCGTTCAGACACACTTTTAGCGAGATGGGTATCGGAATAAACTCGACAAGCACCAATCAGCGATCTCCAAACAGACGCATCCGGTGCCATAGGCATCGTGTCGATAACGTTTTTGGCTTCGTTTAACAACCCGCCACGAGCAAGAAGATCAACCAAACATGCATAATGTACCGATTCAGTCGTTACCCGAAAATCTCGAACCATCGAATCGAAAAGTTGTAAGCCTTTATCGATCATACCAGAATGGCTACAAGCCGATAAAGCAGAAACGAAGGTTACCTGATTCGGTCTGATTCCGTTTTTGACCATCTTATCGAACGTAAACATGGCATCTTCACCACGTCCGTGGATTCCATAGCTAGCGATCATCGCGTTCCACGAAACGATGTCAGTTTCCGGTAGCATATCGAAGATCTTTTCAGCGTATTCCAAACTCCCACATCTTGCATACATGGTTATGAAGGCGTTTGCGAGAGACATATCGAGATCCAACGATGAAAATCGTCTTAACGAATAAGCATGTAAGCATCGACCTTGAGGGAGATTAGAGAGATGGGTATACAAAGAAAGAACGTTTACGATCGTGACAAAGTTCGGTTTTACCCTCGAGATCATGTCGTGGAAAAGAACCAAAGCTTCGTTTGTTTGATCGTTCTTGATATAAGTAGAAAGCAACGAGTTCCACGAGACCAAATCCTTAATACGATAATTATCAAACAAGCTCCGACCGGTTAATTCATCATCACAATTTATATACATTTCCGTCAGAGCCGTGTTTAAAGATGCATCGATCGGGATCCCGCATTTCGTCACAAAACCGTGCACGGATTTGCCGACGTTCAGAAGCTCTCCACCGTCAAAAACAGCAAGAATCGAAGTTACCGTGTGAGAATTCGGTTTAATTCCCATATCCAACATCTGGGTGAAAATCTCCCAAGCTCGAAACTTCAGATTATTATGTACCAAGGCAGAGATGAAAACGTTACACGAAATTACATCCACGCCCTTCATCGTGGAAAAACTCCTTTCAGCGTCTTCAATACAGTTAAGAGACGTGTATAGATTCACCAACCCGTTTCTAATATATATGTTCCTTTCCTTGCCGATCTTAAAAGCATAAGCTTGTAAGCTTTTACCGTTTATTAAGCCATCGGAGAGATCAGCACATAGAGGCAGCAAGATGACTATGGTCCGCTCGTTTATCTGAATGCCATCCAGCTGCATCTCGGTTAGCAATTTTACCGATTCCTTGATGAACCCGCTCGCAACATAACACGATAACATAGAATTCCATAAAGCAACATCTTTAGTCAGGATCGAGTTAAACAGCTCATAAGAAGAGCTTAAATCTGCAGACTTAATGTACATATTCATCAATGCATTAACTATATGCATACTGTTGTAGCCAAATTTGACAACCATTTGATGAACTTGTGTTCCCAGTTCAAGATCTCTGGATTCAGCACAGGCCTGTATGACAACTAACATCGTGACTGAATCACACTCGAATCCATCTTTGAGCATCTGAATGAAAAGGTTCAGAGCTTTCAAGCAATCTCCATGGTCAAAATACCCACTTATCATCGTATTCCAAGTTATCGTGTTTCTTGAATCCAGCGTTTCAAAAACAGAAAAAGCAGTTTGCGGATCAAATTTCAAATAAAACCCGAGTAAAGAAGAATCCACATGAGGGTTTGAATCAAACAAACCATGCCTCAAGCAATACCCATGGATCTCCTTGCCAAGTCTTAACTCAAACAGCTCCCCACATGCACGAATCAGCTCAACAATAGTTACGGAATTCGGTTTTAGATTCTCGTTTTGCATACGAGAAAACAAAAGGAGAGCTTGTTGGCATTCAGAACAACCAACACACCCAGAAATCATGGCATTCCATGAAACCACATCTCTGTTAGGCATTTCATCAAACACATTGAGTGCATTCTGCAGCATCCCGCATTTCGAGTAGAAGTCCACGAGAGCGGTCTGAACACGAATATCGGAAACCAAATCCGTATTCGAAACAGCGTTGTGTATCTTCTTGCCTCGTTCGGTGGCGTTTAGCCGGCCACATGCCTTGAGCACCAGCGGCAAAGTGGCGTTATCGGGAAAAATACCCAAAGATTCCATCTGGGTGTATGTAGTGAGGATAGCGTGGTCATTTTTTAGCTTTGTATGGTGTTTGATTATGGAGTTCCAACGTTTCGATTCACGGGTTTTCGTTGGGATAAAAGGGAGATTTTGGAGACCTAAGGGTAAAGAAACCTCCATTTTTGAAAGGTGGTTGGCATTTGGCGGGTGAATATTAGACAACATATAAATGATGTTATATTATCCTTTTGGGATTTATATTAATAGAAATTTAGGAGCAAATCGTAAAAAACCGAAAAACTCTGGACGGTATAGATATGTGCATATAAGTAATTTATAACATGCATAAAAGAACAGCTTCAAATACTTGTATGCACATACTATCCAGATGAACGATTACCAAGGCGTTCCTCAGTTTTTCATTTTTTGGGAGCTTTCCCCTAGCCTCCCTCTATATTAATAATATACCTCAAAAACCACATCTAGGGAGAGTGAATTGATATACATTCTTGATAAATATGCTAATACAAAATCCATCTGTTTTTTTAAATTATAAGAACGGACATGAATCCTTAATTTTTGATAAATTTAGTTTTTGAAAGTAATCTATCCGCCATTATCTATTAAACAAAATTACAAATTGATAATTTAGCATGTGATTGGTCCTTGCTGATCTGTCACAACGGTTGAGATGTGCGTTAAATCCATATGTGACACGTCCTTAATTCGAACTCAAACATCACCTCTCTAGATTTGCACATTTGAGCTAATCTTGCCAAATGTGGCCAAATGTGAAAGGTCCTCAATTTCATGAATAGATATCATAATGAATCATATAACAAAATTGTGTGGCCACATTTGAGCTAAATTTGCACATCCAAAGCAACAATAAAACCATCATTATCATGGGGTATGAAATGAGCCACCCCAGAAGACAAGAAAACCAAATATTAAAAAACAAGATTAAACCTATAAGAATTTTAATATAATTATATAAAAGCAAATGATCATAACAGATTGAACCCAAGAAGCAAAAATAATCACAAGAAGCATCAAATTGACTTTGGTAAACTGTTAATTGAATGTCTACATCCTTAGAAACAAAACAAAATTGTTGAGGTTGAATGCATCATAAAGATTTTTGTTGCATAACCAGTATAATCTCTCCAACAAAGCCAATTTCCAAGTTACAAAACCAGACCTATGAAATTTTTCCGAAAATTTGAGATCGACGAGTTGTTCTTGACGTACCTACCACAAGCCGATGAACTTCCACCAAACTCCTCCGACTCCAAGCCAGATAATGATGTTGACCACCGAGATGAGGAACCCGTAGCCCCACCACTTGGCTAAAGGGACGTAGTTCGCGCCATAGAACACAGGAGCTGACCCGATCCCGTAGTGGGTCAGACCACCCATGAGGTTTGAGAGGAACGATAGCACCATGGCTCCGAATAACGGTGTTTGGTTCGGAAAATGCGTTCGTTTAAACCACAAAACCAAGTTAAAATTACCGCAAGCGTACGGGTTTGTAGCATACGGGTCGAACACGGGGAGGTAACGGACCAAGCACGGGANCTAAACTAGGCGATGAAAATAAACTAACTAATTAATCTAAGTTAACTAAAAGACTTAGGAAGAAAACCAGTAATTAAGCTAATTGAACTAGGAATGAAAAGCAACATGAGAACTAATTAGGATCTGAGCATACCAATAAAGGAAGTAAAAACACTATTCTAGATTAATCAACTAAGATGCTAAAAGAAGATACCTAAGGCATTAACTCTAAAAGATACTTAATTAGAAAGGACTTAACTAGGCGAGTTAAAGGCGAGAAGAAATTAACAAGTAAACAAGCGATCTAATCAACTAAACCACAAGGAATGATGAGTATTAAATTGCATCCGTCAAGTGGAGATTATCGAGCATTGAGAGCGTCTACATTTCCCTTCCGAGAACATGTAAACCATTCCTAAATGAC
>LUCG01171327.1:0-14915 GCA_001633085.1 Carthamus tinctorius
AAACAGGCTTTTTGACTTATTGGCTTCTTGAGAAGCCAATAAGTCAATAAGTTGTTTTAAAAAACAATCCCAAACACCCTCTCAATTTAAAAACCAAAGATATGAATTTACAAATTATGACATGAGCACGCTTTGGGTTAGTAGATGTTCAAACGAACCGAAGAACACCCGTACTACATTGTGGTAGTTCTCTTGAGGCAACAAACCAAAGAGTCCAAATCCAATTGAATTTTTTGCATCTCATTGACTTATAACAAATTGAAAGGCATACGAGAATCAGATCATCGATCGTATCATTGTATATTAGTGTACAAAACCAAAATATAAGACCTTATTATTTCTTTGGTATGTAAAAAATTAAAAACCTATAGGGGGCGCTTGGTTGGGGGTATTGCAAGATAATGAATGGAAATGATAATGAAAACTGTTGCTTGGTCTGATATTATATAATGTAATCATTCCTACAGATCCATTAATTTCCGTTCCTGACCAAATAATTGGGGGAATGGAAATTTTATTTTCACTTGGTTCTTTTTTCCCATATGTTGTTCCATCTCTTGATCTTAAATGAAACATTTTTTGTATTTTCAAGTTGGAAGAACATATTCTTTTAATATATAAAACAATTTTTTATTGATTATATTGTGTTAACCAAGCAACATCAATACAATGCTCATTTCTATTCTCATTCTCGTGTATTTCCATTTTCATTCTCATTCTCATTTCCTAAAGTCAAACCAAGCACCCCATAAATTTACTTGAAGATGCTGGATACAATGGTAACACAAGTTAGATTGTGATGGATGCTTTTAGACCAAATTCCACTTTGCTCTCAATATCTTCTTTATCACAAATGTTGTTAGTGCTCTTTGCATATGTAATCCAACCATGCCTTATCAATGCATCAAAATTAAATATTATTGTCTAAATTTCTTAAAGTAATGATAAATAACTTATCTTGATTTATAGGAAATTGACAAAAACGCGTAGTGACATGAACTGTATATATAACTATGTTGATTTAACGTTTTTTAAAAATATTATGTTACGTGAAACCGACACTTTGATAACTATACGGTAATTATTTTTTAATCTTGTTAATTAGTATGAAAGTCAAAACGTAGATGAACTTGATAAATTAATTGATATGAACGATAAATAAATCTTCAGAAATAATTTACTAACACCAAGAAATAAACCCTAAAAACTTAAAAAATTATTTTTTAATCTTGTTAGTATGAAAGTTAAAACGTAGATGAACTTGATAAATTAATTGATATGAACGATAAATAAATCTTCAGAAATAATTTACTAACACCAAGAAATAAACCCTAAAAACTTAAATAAAGCATGGGGGTTTATTAATTTAGTGGAAAAATGTTGCTTTTTCTAGAATTAAAAAGAAAATGATGTTGATTAAATATTAATGATCGGATATCTAAACAAGTTTTTATTAAAACATAGTTAAGAGCATATTAATTCATTAATAGATTAAATCTTATTAATACTTTAAACGACATATGAACAATACATATGCAATAAATAGTTGAAAGAATGTTTTAAATAAAAAGTTGAAATATTGGATTATAAACAATTTTAAAAAGTTCTATAAGAAAACAATTTTAAAAAGTTGTATTTTTATGAGATCATAGAGGTATGATTTTTTTTCCTTATAACCTTCAACCTACATAGTGAAAATATATCATTGAATTTTTTATTATTTTTTTAACTGTAGATAACACACGCACACGTTCCGACACGAAGTCGACGAGGTATCCGAGATCCATACAGACACCCGACTAATCATCGACGACCATGGACCGACCCGAAAGCCGACCCATGGTCAGGGTATCGCCCACATGCTCACCCCATGAATCGAATCCGGGTAGACAAGGACGCCATCCGCTGTCCCTCCCAAGGATGCTACCGGCCACTAAGCTACTAATGCTTTGATATTGAATTTTTTATTATTGAAATACTAAAATAGAGGAAACATTTCAATTGCTCTTAATAGCAAAATTGGCTTTGTTTCGATCCAAAAATTCAACATTTAAATTGGATCGACTAAATTTAAATCCATTAAAATTGATTTGATTCAGTCGTTTCCAATTATATATGTGTGAATGTATATATATGCTTGTCGTCCGATAGCATCTATGAGTAGTGTGGTTAAGTAAAACATGTGGCTAATCGGTTAAGAATACTGGACGATCCGGCCTAGTAAAACCAATAGTTATATCCGGTAAATGGAAATGATCCATTCATATATCCATTCAATTTAGATTTTCCAGGTTGTTGAAAACGTACTGAATTGAATCAGTCATCAAATTTAACATCCAAGATATGATTGTATTGAATTGGTTCCATCCAAATTTATAAAATGTGAACCAACGAATATGCATAGCCAGATGCACGAAAACTAGTTCTACCTTTTGGTCTAATGAGCAAAACAAAACCCTAGTCCTCAACTCCATAGTCACATGATCGGTCTTGGTAGGAACCAATTTTCTTTAGGGTTAAGTACATGAGAGTGTATCGAACTTGTCACGTTTTATCATTGTATGTACTTAACTTTAAAACTTACCGATTAATGTACCGAACTTGCTAAAATTGCCATGTATCCAACTTTATCAAAAACCTACCATTTAATGTATCCAACTTGTCACGAAAGTGTATCCAACTTGTCATTGGATACATACAATGGCAATTTTAGCAAGTTCGGTACATTAATCGGTAAGTTTTAAAGTTGAGTACATACAATGATAAAACGTGACAAGTTCGATACATTCCCATGTAGTTAACCCTTTTCTTTATTCTAAATATTAAAAAAACTCATTATCTTGCTTACATAAGAGCTGTCACTTAAATATATCTAGGGAACTAGCATTTTTAAAGGGTTGATCAGACATTTGGTCTTTAACTGATCTTTATTTTGACGGACTCTTTTAACCGATTCAATTTAAAGACAGAAGATTGTTTTAGAATTTAGACCCAAAAGAAAAGTATAGTCTTCAGTGTTTGAAAAATAAGCCATTTAGAGTCAGGTCAATGGATCAATAGATAATGGATTCTTTGTGCATCGTCAATATGGAAATCAAGATTTCATCGTTTTAGTCTATAAATAATTAATATTAAATATAATTATTACAATTATATTACAATTTTTTTTGCAAACAATATCTATGATTCTATGATGACATATTAAGTACAACTATTATCATGTTTTAAAAAATAATCGTCTTATATCGTTTTTGGAAAACCCAAAAAGTGAATTTTATTTTTATTTTCCAAACTAATACATTTATATATTATATAAAAAGTTTATAGCAAGCACTATAAATACAATAGTACTAATATTGAAATATTCTTTTACTTATAGAGTCCTTTGTCCATTTATTCCTACCCATATTTTGGCTTATAGTAGTATTCATACCATAAGGAGCAAACTTGGACCACTTATAGCAAAACATTATGATCTTATACCAAATTGGTTTTAAAAATATATTCCCATTTATTTTTAATTTTTAATAAAAAATTATAACTGTATTTTTTCCACTTATAGATTTGATTTATTAAAGAAGATATTTTTATGTTTTATCAAACATCCATGAATTTTGAAATGATTTAATCTTTTACAAACTAACTAGATACGCGATGCGACGTAAAACATCTTAAGCTATTGAGTTTAACTATCACTTGATTTCGTCAGTTTTATTTTCTATCACTTGATTTCAATTTTATGATTTTATGAGTTTATATACAATGCAAATACTAACTTGAACAATGTCAAAATAAAATTAATTAGTCAAAATAATTTTGTTGAAATTCAATAATTATCTTGATTATCTTTTATATATTATTAAGCAAATATTAATTTGAACAATTCAAATTATTATTTAATTAATAGTAATTTTTTTATAACTCAAAGATTATCTTGTTTTTAGAAAAAAAATACTAAATTAGTGGGATTATCTTGTTTTTTTTATAAAATGACACGCGTTTAGATGTAAAAATCCTGAAACCGGCTAACCAGACGATAACACGTGACGGTCTAGTTACTTATTTATTATATATAATTTTTGTAGCAGTTAATTTGATTAAAAGTATAAGAAAAATAATGTGATAAATATAATTATTAAAAATAAAAATTAAACACGTTTATTTAATTTAATAAGTAGAAGAAAGTAAAGTTAGTGGCATAGAAGAATGAAAACTAGATCCACCTATCAACCACTTTAGGGAATGGGGGTCACCTCACCAGCTTGTAACATTGGAGCTAGGGTCAGATCAATCCAATATATTCTGACCCAACCCTTCATTGAAAAGGTACCCATACTTTTCTTTTTTAACTTTTTTATTTATTAAGAATTAGAGGTGTTCATCTAAACCGTACAAATCGTCTACACTATAACACGAAGTACAGTTTAAAACTTTCGTTGTATGATTTGCGGTTTATGTTCTTTGTTTATCACAGCGCATTACGTGTTGCGGTTTGCAGTTTTGAGTTAATATCGGATCGTGGTTATAGCACCACACTGGCACACCACATATTTTATAAACACACAGACTCTGTGTGTGTGTGTGTGTGTGTGTGTGTGAAAGGTCATATGAGAAGTTGAATTAACATGAGAAATGTGAGAAATGGATATGAACATTTGATCACTTTTAATCTCAAATGCATCTATGAATTGCGCTTAAATGCCTGATATAGGAATTGATCTCGTGCATGCTATCTCGATGTCTCTCATTCCTAATATACATCTAATGGTGCAGTTTGCGGTTTGAGAAAATGCCCAAACTACATATGTGGTGGGCTTGCGGTTTGGTCCCAATACGTGCGAAACCACTTAGCAAACACCCTCCATTAAATATAGTTTATGTTTATGTAGGGGTGTGCACCAGAATCGGGTACCCGCCTGTGGAACTGAAACCGTTCCAGAATTACCGGTTTCGAAATCGAAATCGATGTGATTGGTTATGGTTCTGGTTCCCATCCAGTTCTCATTTTTTTGGAACCATTACCCGTTGGGTATCTAGAACCGGAACCGCCGAGTACACACTGTTTTTTTAATAAAAAAAATATTTATATATTTAATAAAACTAAAAATTGTTTTTAAATTATTTGTTGTTTATAATTTATAGTTCTATGTTTTAATGTATTTTTAAGAAATATGTTTTTTAATATTGACATTTTAAATCTATATAATATTAAAAGATTATAATCACTTCTTAAATCCGTGTTTTTAGATGTAATTTTACGTTCATGAGGTGGGTTTACGTAAGACAATTATATTTTTGTGAGACCATCAAAATAATACTAAATCTTCACAGTAAAACGTTTTGAGAGTTAATCTTTATAATGTTTTTGCTATAAAGGATCGAGGTTTTTTATACCTTTACAATGTTTTGTCATGAATATTTTTGTGTTATTTTGTGGTTTCGCGAACATGTTGGTCTAACGTGAATCCAACTCTAACATTCATTGAACATATTTAACATAAGATTTGAAGTCATTTATCTTTAACTTACAACAACTAAGGCTATAAAGGGTACATGTTGGGATAAACATAAGTTAGTTTATTGAAGCGTTAGTTATGAAGAGCTGTTTGTGGCTTTTTCTAATTATACTTCTTATTAATAAACTATTATTAATTAAAATAAAAATTAATTATTAATGAATATTGATTAATGATTATTAATAAATATTAACAAACACTAGTTATAAGTCACAAACTAAATTTAATCATATATTATATATTAATTATATTTAAATGCTATAATTATACTAATTATTATTAATATATTTAGTTATTAAAAAATAAATATAATAATCCTTAAAATGTTTATGTAAATTATATTGAATAAAAATATACTTTTTTTCTTAGATAATTAAAAAATGCTAAATATTTTAATAAAATATTTAATCTTAATCTTGTTTATATTCTTTTAAAATTACTAATTACTTAGGATATGTGAATTTGATCATTTTTTAATTATATGTAATTGTTATTTAAATTATAAGTTAATGTAAATTTTTTCTAAATTTTTTTTAACAAATTCTAAGTTTATAGTATATATATAATAATAATAATCAATTTTATATATTCTTTTAATCAACATATTATATTATTTATTTACTATATTGTTTGTATTGATAAACATATTATATTATCATAAATTTATTTTAATTACATGATTACATATGTGTTTTAATTATATTATGTAATAGTAATTTGATTATTTATTCAAGATGTCTTTTTTATTTATTTTACATACTCATAAGCTAGTTTTTACTAAACATAATTTGTTCATCAGCTAAAAGGGCATTAATACCCGAGTGGTAAGGAAGTGCTTAACTATATTAGAGGTTTAGGGGTTCAGTCTTATTGCTAAAAAATAATTTGTTCATCGGCTAGCTTAATTGTTGGTCAACATCCAGTTTATCAGTTGTCAGCTAACTTATCAGTAATCGACTAGTTTATTGGTTAGTTTACCAAATATAGTCTAAAACTATATAACAATGTAAATAAGAATTCTAAATAAATCACCCATTTTTATATTTGGAAAATGATGGAAATGTTATATTTATTTTTGTGGTTTGTACTTTCAGATATGACAAAATGTACAACCATCTCCTTTTTTCTTTGCTAGGAATTTTCATATTTAACAAATATTATTTTATTTATTTTAACATAAAATTTTAATACAAAACATATTTAAATATCGATCAAATATTAAAAATATTGATCAATAAACACAAACTTTTTCTTCATGGATATTGAATTTAACCATGAATAAGAAACCTTATCATAAAATTCCACATTCCACCCATAAAGAATAGAAAAACATCACTATAAATAACCTCCACCAAAGCTAATTCTCAATTCAACTCCAAACAAGATCAAAAGCTTTACTTCTAGAGAGAGAAAGCTAGATAGAGAAGAAAAAATGGGGCAAGACATTAACGAAATGACGCGAAAGGGTCCGTGGACGGAACACGAAGATTTCCAATTGGTATTTTATGTTCGTATGTTTGGAGATCGCCGATGGGACTTCATTGCAAACGTTTCAGGTTTGAAGGTGGCGGGAGTAAAAAAAAGCAAAATATGTCCTTAGGCTGCAATTTTTTCTACCAAGGAAAAATATCAAATGATTCTATTTTTATTTGCAAAAACATATTAACGTTTTCTTGTGTGTATACCCCCAAAAAATATTTTTGGGGATTATTTTCTGTTCGGATTCTTGATTCTCAGGTTTGAAACGAACTGGAAAAAGTTGCCGATTGAGATGGGTTAATTATCTGCATCCGGGTCTTAAAAGAGGAAAGATGACTCCTCATGAAGAGCGGCTTGTTCTTGAACTTCATTCTAAGTTTGGCAATAGGTTAGATCCATATACTCTTTTTAATGTATTATTTTACCAAATTTTTCATATGTATTATTATCATTTTTTTTTTACTTTCAGAGAAGAAAATTAACATCTGATTTTTTCTAAAATTAGAAAAAAGATGATGCTGCTTTGAGTCTCATTACTATCATTTTCTCTATTGGTTGTTTCTCTAAACATGTCCAAAATCAATAACGGTTTTAATTGAAAAAAAAAACATACAAAGAGTTATTAGCATACCATGTAAAGCTCGAGTCAAGTCGTCAATAGCATAAATCGAGTCTCTCCACAAAGTTTAGGTTGCGGGCTTAAGTGTTTATGAAAATATGGGTGCATAAAATCTTTTTTTATTTAAAATATTGTACAAATTTTATCAGCAATAAAATCAACAATGATTTAAATTGAAATGTATTTTATATAAATATCAAATTTTTTCCTTTAAAACTTACATTAGTAATGGCCATAATGTAGATTTTAACATGAAAATTAATTAACTTATGAAAACAAATACAACTTTCATGAGAGAGACAAGAAATTAATATAAATTCTGTGGTTTAAAAAGAAAGTATAATGAAGTGCTATTTTAAATATATGATGATAATATATTTGTAAAATTATTTTGTCCAATTAAATATTATACCTTTATATGTGGGGTGAATATTATTTTAAGTTTTCATAAATTGGCATGCTTTTATATATCCTTTCTTGTTAATGGATGTCACATTCTGTAAACAACTTTAAATAGTATTTTATATTTTTGAATCATTTAACTAAGTTTCCATTTTTGTAATCATATAAATACAAAAATGTAGTGTGTGTTCTTTATTCTATTTGTTTAATTTTCCTTTTATTTCATGAACTCCTGAAGTCATCCAATATTGTTTTATTCTCAGCTCTCAATTAATTGGTTTTAAGTTCACTAGAATTTATATATAGGTTATTTAGTTAATTAATATTCATAGATACAGGATCAAACAATAACAATAATTAAAAGAACATGCGAACTAGGAAAATTATATATGATTCATATACAAAATCATATATGATTCACGTGATTTTGCTCGTGACTTAAGTCATGGCAAAAGTCGCCCGAGTGGTTTATTCACAAAATCATATATGATATTGTTGGTTCACGTCTTCTTTTAAACATATGACGTTCACGTTTGAACCCGACCCAATATACATACATATATATATATATATATAGAGAGAGAGAGAGAGAGAGTTATCAATTAATTTAATTGAATATAAATATTGAAATGAGTAAAACTAAATGGCAACTTCATTAAGTTTACTTGAAAGTTCAAAAGTTTAATCCTTTAAAGTTTTTAGGTGGTCAAAGATTGCACGGAAATTACCTGGACGAACTGATAACGAGATCAAGAACTATTGGAGAACTCATATGCGGAAGAAAGCTCAAGAAAAGAAAAAGACATCGTCTCGATCTCAATCTCCATCTCTCTCACATTGCTCTTCCTCTTCATCAGTTTGTACCAGCAATCCTGTCGTTGATTCCATGCCAATGATCGAGACAAAAGAAAGAAGCTTTTATGACACTGGGGGAGTTGAAATGTTTACTATTATGAAAGGCAAAAACAATAACAATAATAGTAATTTCAAGACGACTAATACTACTAGGGTTAGCGAGTCTACTGAAGGACAAGAGGGGTATTACTCAATGGATGAAATATGGAAGGATATAGACTTATTAGATGATGATAGTATAAAACCGGTTTTTGACCCTTATAGCGAACTAACAGCTTCACCACTGACGTGGGATTACTGTATGAGCACTTCGTGGGCGATGGATGGCCAAGAAGAGTTTGGTAAAAGCACATTTTCTCTAACAAGCAAAGACTTTAGCTCAAGATTAACTGACTAACTGTGTTATTTGATTTATTGATTTGGTGTTTGATAGATGCAATAATTATCACTAAGGCACCCTAGGTATCTCTCTTTAGAGTTTGATCAAAGGTCAAATATGTTTTCGAAGCTAAAACGACCGAAATCCGAGTATATGCAATTATTATTTTGAATTTGGTCATTTTAACTTTAAAAAACATTTACCCGATTAAGAAAGATTATAGCCAATAATCTGTGTGCTACGTTGTATGTGTTTTATTGGAAAACCTTTGTTGTAACGATCTACATATATTGCATAACTTTTACTATAAATAAGAAACTATGTTACTTTGATATCCTATCTATTTACGTTTATGATTTATCTTCCAAACACTTTCCATTTAATGTCTCATATTTCATTTAACACGTCATTTGCATAGATTATCAGTCTCTTATGCATTTAAATGACCTTGACTTTATTTTGTCCGAAGAGGAATATAAACATACGCTATAAGGCCACCCATAGCGCCCTCGGGTGAGAGGGTCAGGTTCCAAGCGGGTGAAGCCACACACCGCTACGGGGTGTGCGCTTGAGCCCAACGGGCAGGGGCCGGGTTTGGGAACCCTCTGCTCAACTCCTTTCTCTCGCTCCTCTTTCTCTCTTTCTCTCTCTTATATATTATATTAAAAAAAAGTGTCGATTACTTTAGGGTAAGCGGTACGCGTAGTTAGGCTAAGGAGGGTATGAGAGGAAAAAAGCTGATGTGACGCTGATGTGGTATCAGGATAAGGAGGGTTTACCCTAACATGCTACGAATGGCCTAACCAAGCCTGTTTTGTTCTTCGTACAGAAAACTATGAACCATACCCTTTCTTGTAATTACAATTCTTGCCCTTTCTTCTCACAATAATCATAGGTTCATAATTAACCATTTCTTAATAAGTCCTTGAATACTCCAGAAAGATTTTGAACCAAGTATTAGGGTTTTCAAGTATAACACCTAGCAAAGTTAGCTAATAGATTTATGACACATAGTGAAATCAAGTTTGATCATGAGAACAATTACACCCTAGAGATCAACTATCTGAAAAAATGTTAATGGTGTATATATATTTTTTTCTAAGTGATCAAAAGTCATCAAATACAAAACAATACTAATTAAATTACATATTGGCCATTACAGAACTTTTATAGTTTTTATTATTCTAATTATGAAAAACAAAATTATCAAAAAAGAAACATCTAAAAATTCAAAGGGTGGGCTGCTTTTTATGGTGTGAATCCACTAAATCACATTGCAATGCAAGTTTTTGTCTTGTTACTGATGAGGGTAGTGGAATGATTAGTAGGATTTGGGTCAAGCAAGTTTTATCATTACAACTATATATGCATGGTTTTGATTATGTTTAATTTAAACAATAATGCTATGTGATACACATGATGATGAGAAACTTGGTTTAATTTATAAAATGTGAGACCCCCCACCTTCTTAGAATACATAAAACACATATATGCATGGCTTTATGTGAAAAATTGAGGTTAACGTTCCATTTGGTTATCAATCGTTGAATAAGAATGGATGTACATTAAAATAAGATGCACCAAGATAAGATGCATTGGTTTAATTCACTTCTAAAGTGCAATTTTAAGACTACGTCTTAAGTTTGGCATATTCTCCGTTGAATTCCACCTTTACGAGGAGGATTTTTTTTTATTGATTTTGTGATAGGTAGCAAATTCAACAACAAAATATAATTCTATAATTTATTAGATAAATATATTTGACGACATATATGCATGGGAATAATAATCGATTTTCAAGTATTATTAAAAAAGTTAATCGTAAAAACCCTTATAAATGAGGTTAATTTTCTTTTCAAAGTTATATTGGATAAACACATGTATTCTCGTTAGAACGAGGTAAAAAATAAATTTAAAATTAATGTTTAAATTGGTAGGAAAAAAAGGTTGAAAATGAAAGAAATAAAAGTAAGATTTGGACAATGTAAATAACAAAAAAGTAGTAACTGATTAGTTTTATACTTTTATTTAGAGTAAACTACACTTTTGGTCTCTGTGGTTTGACCAAAATAACGGATTTGGTCCGTAGAAATTAAAAAATACAAATCTGCCACTGTAGTATGCGATTTCGTCCGATTTTGGTCCCCGATGCTAACACCGTCAATTGGACTTCCGTTAGCCACACCCACGTGCAACGCACACGAGGGTATTTTGGTCATTTTCTCTCTACCGCCTCTTCTTGGAAACCCTTATTAGTTATCGTCCATGTGGTTTGCTCATTCATCTTCCCCCCAACTATGTGTTGAAGCTCTTCATGTGTGAGGTTTTTAATCGCCAATTGGTTGATGGGAGAGACAAGCCAATCATCATGGCATTAGAGTTCATCAGGGAGTATTTAATGAAGAGGATAGCAAAAGTACAAGCCAAAATCGATAAGTCAGATGGTCCTCTTACACCCCAAGCAACAAAATTGTTTAATAAAGTGAAGAATGAAGCTAGCCAATATAAAGTGGTATGGAATGAGGGAGATCATTATCAGGTGACTGGACAATGGATGGACCAATGTGTTGTATACCCTAAAGAAAAGGAATGCTCTTGCAGAAAATGGGAGTTGTCTAGCATCCCATGTAGGCATGCAGTGGCAACACTTTGGTTTATGGCAGCAAATGGTGAAGAAGTGGGGATTCCTGAGGATTGGGTGCATCCTTGTTACAGGCTTGCCACTTGGAAGGTTGTTTATGCCTTCAAGGTTTTTCCATATCAATGGGAGATCATTATGGCCAGTTTCAGATTGCCCAATCACACTTATGGCTCCTAAGCATCACACTCCAATTGGAAGACCAAAAAAGAAAATAAGGAAGTCAGCTCAGGACTTGACTGAGCTAATGGTTAAGGGGTCAAAGCTAAGAAGGCAAGGAACAACTGTTATCTGCAGCAAATGCAAGAAAAAGGGGCACAACTCTAGGTCATGCAAAGGTCAAGAGGACAGAGCTACATAGTATGGTTTATGTTTTGGTGCTTTAAACACTTGGTCTATGTTTTTTGTTGTTTTCTTAAACTGTTGGTGCTTCAAACACTTGCTCTATGGTTTTTGTTGTTGTTTAAACTGATGGTGATTAAAACACTTGGTCTTGGACCACTTTTGAATGCAGCTTAGTATGGTTTATATTTTGGTAATGCAGCTTAGTATGGTTTTATTTGGAACTTTGGATGAATCTTATATGCATCTTAGTATGTCTTCTCTTTTGAAATGCATCTTAGTATGGTTTCTGTTTTGAAATGCATCTTAGTATGCATCCCACTGTGATTTTTGTCAATTGGTAATTCATTGGTAAACAACATTAGATTTGCACCATTGATAAGCACATGAAATTCCAAAAAAACACTTACATTGATTTGCACCATTAGAACATATTACATAGGAAACTAACAAAAACAACATAAATCTGACCATTCCAACAACATAGGTCAAAAGACAAGAAAAAAGGAAACAAAAAAAATCCAACTGAAGCACAACACTATTTTCAGCCTCCGAGCTTCATTTTCCTTTGTCGTAATCCTTTCTTCAAGAACGTTCCTTGACCTTAGTAAACCAGGAAGTACTTGAACGGCTCGAGGACACATTGGTGGATCAACCCAGCCAAGAAATTGACAGTTGGAGCCCTGGACAAGTGGAGATACAGAGAATCAGTTAGCGCTTTTCAAATCAACATAAGGTAGAAATATAGTACATACACTAGTAGGACAACAATAGAATCTTCTTCCTGGACTATTTTTTGTCCACGATGTACGAACAATTGCAGTCGAGCCACAAAAGCAAATCACCATTGTTGTGGAATGGAGCTTCAATAATTTCAGAGGGAAGAAGGAGAAGAGAGAAAAAGGTAAAAATGGGGTTTCCAAGAGGGCCCGCATTTAAAAAGGGCGGTAGAGGGAAAATGACCAAAATACTCTCGTGTGCGCTGCACGTGGGGGTGGCTAACGGAAGCCCAATTGACGGTGTTAGCATCGGGGACCAAAATCGGACGAAATCGCATACTATGGTGGCAGATTTGTATTTTTTAGATTCTAGGGACCAAATCCGTTATTTTTGTCAAACCACAAGGACCAAAAGTCTAGTTTACTCGTTTTATTTATTTATTTTAGGGCTGAGATCTTAAGTTCAATACTTAACATATTTGTTTACCTTTTTTTTAGTAACTGAAAATCAAAACATAAAAACTGAAATTTGTTGTCAACAAGGATAAATATATCATGACTCTGACAACTTCAGACTTATGTTTTAAATTCAGAATCAAAAATATATAAGAACATACTTCAAAATGTACACAGTTATTGTCGATAAAAAAATTCATTACGATGGGTTGATCGAGCAGGGGCCATGCACCCCGTAGGTCCTCCCCAATAAGGAATATGTCGAGTGAATTACCTAAAAGTTTTACTATAAATACCAAGTTTCTTTGATTTTTCTCTCTTCCTTTCTTTTTTTGCAAACATATACAAACTATGTTCACACCTATGAGCAAAATAACATTCCAAGCATGGATTCAAACTCTTATCGGTGCAAGGATCATAGTGACGATAACAAATACTAAAGTTCGGCTACAAACCCATTTTCATTGCGAACATAAGAACAACCAAGAACACGACATGTGTTACATTCAGTATGAATAACAAAGGTGAATGTGCATGCATTATTCATAATGAACAATACAACATTCAAGGTGTGAACAATACAACATTCAATGTGTTACATTCAGTATGTCCCGTCCTGTCCTGTCCCATGTACCAAACGCAGCCTTATTAACCAGATGAGTGGCTAAGATTGCTTCTCACGTTCTCTTAAAAGTTATATTTCTCGTTTGAACCTTTCTCTAGCGAAATATGCATATTCTATCATTTATGAATTCTTCAACTTGTAAATCCCACTCAAATAAAAGAATCAAGGTTGTAAAAATTAGGTGTATGTAAGTAATTTAATGCAACAACCGACATTTGTATATATATATAAATGCCATCTGCACGCATATAAATGGGAGGAATGTAATTTAATGCAGCTGACCAAACATTTGTATATGGGTGTTGTTATTTGGACCTGTTATAAGTTTTTTTTCATTGACATAAAAGTAGATTTCCTCCTACATTGGGTCTCACCTCTGCACACATATAAGGCCATGAGTATTTCGGGCCCTCACGCGGGCATGGGGAGGGGAATTTCGGGCTTAACCTGATCTTGGTACACGAGAGGCGGGCTCCTCATTCGGGCTCTTCCTCGAGCTCACGAGCCCAAGCTCTATTTCTCACTCTCTCTCTCTCTCCTCTTGAAGTCAGGATTACAANAAAAATGGTGTAAACCGTGTAAACTCATGGTTAAATCAATGAAATTGGTTCATAGAATTGTTTAATGTGATGAAAATGTTTCATAAACTTCAATTTTTGATGAAATTGTTTCATATTTTGGTGTTTTTTATTCATATGAAACTTTTACCCTATTCCTGTGAAACTTTTTCGTTTCTACGTAAAAAACACCTGCATATGAAACAATTTAATCAAAAAATTTAGTATATGAAACGTTTTCATCATATTAAATAACTCCATAAATGATTTTTCATTGATTTACGTATGCAACCATGAGTTTACACGGTTTACACCATTTTTTGGGTTT
>LUCG01171334.1:0-11759 GCA_001633085.1 Carthamus tinctorius
TGAGATTCGTCCTCATGTTCACAACCAAAATTGAGTTCACATTTGAATTTTCCTATATATATAATATTATATATTAGAAAATTAGAATTAATATAATATATCGGTTAGGTTTGGTTTTTCGGTTAACCGCTAGTTTCGGTTATTTTGATACCAAAACCGAACCATTTGGTTTTTCGGTTTTCGGTTTGGTTTTTCAGGGGTTTTTCGGTTTCGGTTTCTCCGGTTTTTTCCGGTTTTTGCTCACCTCTACACTTTGTCACATCAGCTTTACTATAAACCCACTATAGGTTCTCTGAAACTCTTTCTATTTAGTAACACAACTCACTAAACCAAGTACTCAATACATTATATTTTAAATACAGAGAGAGAGAGAGAGAGGAGAGTAGAGAGAGATAGAGAGAAAGGATAAGATAGAGAGAGAGCATGGAGCTCGGGCTTCATCGGTGTGGGTAAGCCGATTACCCGTGCCTGCCACCAGCCTGCAGAGGTCGTACTACAGACCGCCGAGCCCGCCACCAGCCCGGTCACGAAGCCCGCTCAACCCAGAAGGACGTTACACATAGCCTTAAAGAGAAATATTTTATGTTTATGTGGTTTTTAACGTGTTATATTCCCTATTTTGAAAATTCAAACAACAAGTTGCATTTCTTAACGAGTTGGTTTTATGGGTTTGAATTTTTAATAAATTATGTTAATGTGATTATAGTTTTTCTTTTAATGAATTACATCTTTAAATAAATTAATAATTTGGGTCTCTTTCCCTTTGGTTGTATGAGCGACCTAATTCATCAAAATATACAACCATGAAAACTTAACTCGTTAATTAGTTTTATAAACAACAATAGTCAATTAGTTATATAGTTTTTATATATGTTAATAAACTTTATAAAACGTGAATAATCAATCACAATTAAAATAACATTCACTTTTATCGTTTGCTTTATCTCTCATTATTTTGTTTTTGGTTGACGCATCCATATTAATTTATTTAATTAAACTTTAATTATTTTTTTAGATTTTTGTACAACTAAGAAAGTTCCCAATTATTTTTTGTTATCTACAGTACATTTCCTAAAGTTTTGTCATTTTGCCTTTGGTGTCATACTATTTTTATTTTTTAGAGTAAAAAATACCATATAATTAGAAAAGAAAAAACAATATTTTAGGGCCAAAACCACAAACCAAATGATAAGTACGGTTTGAGCATTTTCTTTACAAGTTACAACCTAAACCTCGGTGTCTCGTTGTAAAGACCCGAAACTTATAAACTTTAAACATAACATTCCATTAAGCTAAACTAGGCACTAGGCCCTCAATTCTCATAATCGCAACGAAAAATATACAACATGTCTAAAACGTTCGACAGGAATACTCGCTTATAGAGAAACTGAGAATCTTACTAACATAAGTATGAGAGTATCATAAACGGAACATAAACTATCTCTATCATCAAGTCTCTAAGTCCTCAAGTCACCTCAAGCCTCTTACCCTTATCTGCTAAGCCATGCGTCGCCCTGCCTGAAAAGTTTATTTTTAAAAGAAAAAATTGAGGGTTAGACCGATGGTCTATTGAGTTCCCTCTTTAGTTTCAAATAAGATGATTGAGCAATTTATAATTTTTCTCAGAAAAATAAATTTCTTTTGAAGCATGCATATTCACTTAAACTGTCGCCTATACCGCGACCACTTAATTTGGGCACATACCTCCCAAGGCTAGAGAAATTCGAAACAAATTCGAATACCGCACGGATCTGTTGACTGACTATAACCATATGAACGCCATATGCAACATACATTTAATTAACTTCTCATGCATTCATTCGTAAAGTACTTATAACAAAACCATTTTCAAATGAAATATCATGAATGCAATTTCAATAGCTCTTACCAATTATATGGCACATTGGAAATAAGTAATACATTGATTTAGAAAACTCGCCGGAAATGAGATCTCCTTAATACCACACCCTACGTTATGCTTTCAAATCTCACGGTCACATATACCACGAATCCACAAGGAATTAATGACCCAAACTTGGCTAAACACTTCTTAAATAGTGTAGGTACGAAAGCTAGCCCGAACCCCGCTCAAAGGACGACTAACTGAGAAAGTACAAAAACCAACTTAGAGGAATCGGCGGTTACCATGCGGCCCTAACCCGTGGATTACCCGCGCAAGCTTCTTCGCCGGTAACGCGCGGCTTCTACTCGCGGAAGCCTCTGGAAGTTCCGACCTGCACTCAAATTTCAAACTTCTAGCCACCCAAATCTCATCAATTCATTGATAATCTCTTAATAGAAGATACCACATGATTAATTACCAAGGAATTCCACCTTTACACCTTGATATAACTAAATCCAAAGTTTCCTTTACATAATAAATCTTACCCAATCCACCATTAAGGGTAGTTTGAGCTTGGGTGGCTGAATTAGCTAATGACAATCACAAGCTCACAACTATAACCACTAATCAATTGCTATCTATCCAACAATTGCTAAAGAAATCCCTCAACTTGGTTTCTAAACCTAGATTGTCTTACCATTGTAAGGTATTAGGGAACTCAAGGAGGAAGATGATGATGATAATAAAGAATCATACCTGAGTAGAATCCTTTTTTCCCCAATGAAATTCTCCAAAGTTCTTCTTCTTCTTCTTCTCTTGCAAACCTCTAGAATTCACACACTTTCACCATATAGTGTTCCTTTCAAAATGACTTTCCTTCCTTTCAAAATCCCTAGACTGTAGGCTTATAAACATAAAGGCTTTTTGGCCCAAATCCTACACAAACCCAAACTTTTAAAGTAACAAAGCCCAAAATCCGTTAATTAACTAATTGAAATTAAGGTTATTACACTCATATGCCTCTAATTGTAAAATATCTTACCATATAGAATGTGGTATGATATGGTGTGACTTGTGTTGTTTGTATAAATAAATATGTGTGCAAAGTTTATACTTGGTATTATACAAAAATTCATGGTTCATATACTATTATAATACGATATGGAAATACTCAGATATGATTAAACCTAAACTCAACAAATTTAAATCGAACTTTTGAATATAATAGTGAAGAAATAAAAGAAACTCTTTACTTTTTATCGAGCTCCATATCTTAACTTCCATCAAATTCACAAGTCTTAATAATCTATTCAAGATCCACAACTAAAACAGTTATATATGTATGTATGTATGTATGTATGTATGTAGGGTCATGTTCAAATGAAAACTCAAATTTGATTGCGAACATGAGTACTGGCGAGAGCAGGCCACATGTCATATTTAGCTCATATTTAGTCTGGATAATTCAAAATTATTCAGACTGAATATTAGGCATTATTCGAGATGAATAATACAGTATTCAGACTGAATAATACAACATTTAATATTGTTCAGTCTGAATATTGTATTATTCACCTTGAATATGTCACGTCGCGTGCTCTTTGTTGTCTTCGCGTTCACAATTAGAATTGAATTTTTATTTGAACTTCTTTCTATATGTGTGTGTATGTATGACGGTATAGCACCCCCATCGGGTAAACTTATCATTGATTTCATCTTTGGCCAAAACTACGGCCGGCCAAACCCCCACCAAATGATATATTCGGCCAAATCCACCCCATCGGCAGTGATAGGGATCACGACCCCTTCCCCGTTTTTTTCCGGCACCACCCCTTCACCTCTAATCCCCCATTTTTTTCGACGAAGCTTCCTTGCGGTTCTGCCCTAGTGGTTTCGTCCCCTTCCCTGTGCACCATTTTTTTGGGTGAAAATCCCCTAAACCGATGACATTTCTGACCAAAAACACATGGACCATCGTCGTCCCATTGAGGCCATGACCATGGCTCAGGACCAAACCTACAATCACAGGGACAGTCTCAAGTTGTTAACAGTGGCAGTGGGTTATCAAATCATATGGATCACGATGGGGATAGGGATGATAGGAGACACAGGGAATGATGGAGATATCTTTATTGAGTGGGAAGTGGTGATAGAGATGTGGGCAGTGGTGGTGGAAGGTGGGTCATCGCTGGCCAACGATGGTTTGGTCGGCGGGGGTTTGGCTGGTGATGGAGATGTCTTTATGGTGTAAACTATTTACAGGTCCCTAAAGTTGGATTATTCTTACAATATAAGAAAAACAATTTTTTTTTACTAAATGGAGACAAAACATAATTGGACAAACATACCCTGACTCTAACGGTAATTTTAAGAAAGTTAGTGATGAGGTCCCATTTTTAAAACAAAATTCAAACATGAGGACCAAATTTGACTTATGAAAACATAGGTCCCATTTTCAAAGAAATTCGGAAACCTTAGGGACAAAAATTGCAGTTTACTTAATAATTTATAATTTTCAACAACACATTTCCAATATAATATCCAAATATAGACTATCAGTAAATAAATGTTTTTTTATACAAAAAAAATATACAAATAACTTGGATTTTCTATAAATAAAAATTGCAAACATGATTACCCACCATGGGTTCTCTATGTAAAATGTGTCATATTGGATGCATAATAATGGTTGATGTTGAAGAATTTGATAACATTGTTGAAAAACTTAAGCAATGTTGAAGAATTAGATAACATTGTTGAAAAACTTCAGCAATGGTTGATGTTGAAGAATTTGATAACATTGTTGAAAATCTTGAGGAGACGGTGACAAAAGTCGGTTGGTACAAGGTTTTGTCATTAATAATTTATTCTGGCATATGTTCGTGTTGAAAATCCTTCACTAATATGTTATCGATAGAACATAAGTATCCATTAAAAACTCGTGATATTTACTTTAAAAAAGTACTTAATTAATTACTTTACTGATGTAGACTTCTCCTTCCATAATATCCATCCAAATGCTCTTCCGAGCTCGATCAGGATTTCACCAAAAATAACTTTCTTACATAAAATACTTATTCCAACGAAGTTCAATGTATTTCATTGTCACGAAATTCATGTTTTTGTAGTGTTTTTCTTTTTCAAACTATAACCTCTTAAGTAAAACTTTTTATACTATAAACCTTCGACGTGACATTTAAAGATATGTTCACCAAAATTTCAATTAAATTTAAGTAACTTTTGTTTTTAGACGAAACTGTCCCTAGATAAATCAATATTATTTCTAAAACTATTTATATAACAAAATGTATATACTTCGAGTAATTTAAGGGATAAAATGCATTAGAATACAATTAAGCATGGAGTGGCTACTTATTGATATTGCAATTATATCTAGTTAAACTTTTCATTAGTTAAACCGAACCCTTTTTGTTAATAGGATTGAGAGCACCCATATCATGATTATGGTACTACAAGATCAATGTACTTGTATTGTAGCATATGAGACATTGTCATTTTATGTTGTTGTATAAAAGATATAGGAGTCAGATTCAAATATTACTTTATGATAATACATAGATGCATCAACACTATTTACGACTTATTGCTCCATACATGCAAATTTGTAGGATTCTATAGTTGAAATCGGAAAAACAATTAATATCCAAATGATAAAGAAATTCAACTACAAGATAGACGCCGAGCCCTACTAATGTACTAGAAACTGGTAACCAACTAAAAGGTTTATCGCTATTGCAAAACCATATAATTAAATCGAAAGGGACATAGAATAGAACAAATCATGAATTAGGATTAAGTGTTTTTCGGGTCCGGGTTTTTCTTAATCGGTTTCGGGCTAGGCCTGGATTCGGGGAAAAACACCATAGATCTCTTGCCTTTTTAACCGATTGAATTAAACTGGGACTCGGTAGGACTGAGTTTTTTGGGTCTTTTTTACATATAATATAATACTACAATTATTTCATAAACTAATTTTATATTATAATATAGGACTATCTTCATTAAAATGTATTCAACTATACCTGTATTCCTATTGTGTGTATCCAACTTAAAAATGTTCTATTGTATGTACTATAGTTTTAAAAAGTTCTATTGTACGTATCATTTTACCTGTCCAACCCTTGCCGGTCACCTATTTTTAAAATTGCTGACTTGGATGCCATGCGGGATAGTTTCGTCCCAGTCATCTTCTTCTCCTTCATGAAGATGAACCCTAACTTTGAAAATGAAGATGAAACCCCAAAAAAATGAAGATGACGATGAACATGAAGAAACATCTTCTTCTTCTCCAAATCAAGAACCTTAATTTGAACAAAAACCCCAATGAAGATGATGATGAACCCAGATTTGGCGATGATGAACCCAGATGAAGATGAACCCTAATCCAAATTGTTAATTAATGAAGATGAACCCAGGTGAAGGTAAACCCTAATCCAAATTGTTAATTAATGAAGATGAACCTTTGGTGATGATGACGATGAACAAACATTCAAACCCAAATTTGGAGATGAACATTCAAACCCAGAAACATGAAATCTAATCATCTTCTCCTTCTCCAAATCAAGAACCCTAATTTGAACAAAATCCTATTCAAACCCAGAAACATGAAACCCAATCATTTTCTTCTTCTCCAAAGCAAGAACCTTAATTTGAACAAAAACCCTAATGAAGATGATGATGAACATTCAAACAAACATGAAATTGAAACCCAAACAATCGAAACCCACAACATCCAAATCAAGAACCCTATTTCGGCCAAAACCAACTTTTAGACCAAAAAAACCCAAAATTGAATAAATCCAGAAATTAAATGTCAAAAAACGATTATAGATAATGATTAACCACAAGAAATCGATCCCAAACCTCATATCAATTTCATGAATCCATCCCCAATCAAGAATATTCGATCTTTTTGAACCCTAAAAAATGGGTGATTTTGGAACCCTAATTTTGATGAAGAAGATATTACGTAGGATGCCACATAGCAATAACTTGTTACACATCAGCATCAACAAGTTACCAGGTAAAATATTACACAGAATAGCACATTTTAAAAGTACAGTACATGCAATATCACATTTTGAAGTTGGATACACATAATAGGAATAAGGGTAAAGTTGGATACATTTTGGTGAAGATAGTCCTATAATATAAATATAAATTATAAAGTATAAACTAGTAACTACATTTATTTTATAAACAAAAACATGAAATTATAAACAAATTTATTTTAAACCACTAAAACATATAAAACAAATATACTAAAAATAGGGGTGAGCAAAACCCGACCGACCCGAAACCCGATCCAAAAGTGTGCATAATCCCCCGACCCGGAGTACCCGATGTCCGGTCCCCCGTAAACCGATCATCCGATTTGTTTAATCGGATCTGGGTGGGTTTAACTTCTCCTCCCTGAGCCTAACCCGAAAAACCCGATACCCAATTCTTTTACATTTTTTATATGTTTTCCCCTAAAATATAAATACTTAATCTCTATTCTAACCAAACCTTTCAATTTTCATTCGTTCAAATCGATTTCTCACGTAAGACCCGACTATCGAGATCTCGACCTCTTCGAAAAACATAGCCGAAAGATGAAAACCGAGCTGAAAATTGGATTGAAATAAAAGTATGCAAAATGTTTGGATTTCCACCCCACCTGACCGACCCGAACCGAACCCGATTCACCCGAAAATTTCGGATATCCGAAATATTCGATCGGGATTCGGGGACTATATATGCCCCCCAAAAACTCCAGATATCCGAACATTTTCACCGACCCGATCCAAACCCGACCGTTGAACACCCTTACTAAAAAATACGGGTCGGCCTTAACTGGTCCCAAGTTTAACCAGGTCGTGATTTTTGTTCGAATCCTTGACCGGACTGTAACCAGCGGGCCTTAACCGGTCCCTGACCAGGCCTTCCGTAAGAGTTAATGATTTCGGTCCCGATCCCGATTAACTTGCGATAACCGGTCGGACCGGTGGGTTTGGACCTCTCTACTTTAAACCACAAATTTGATGGGCCCATTAATCCATGTGACACTAAAGCTAGCCCAACAAGTAAACGATGTCGTTGAAAGGGCCGTAGAGATCAATCAGTCTGTCTCTCTACTCTACACAGAGTTCTCGACGGCCAAACCGACGACAGAAAGCTTCGAAACGAAACCCTATCGAACCAGGTGCGATAATGGAGACTGAGGAGGAAGCATCTGGACAGATGACCGATGAGATCTACACCAACGGTGGCGATGGCGAAGCCTTCTCGCAGCAGCAGCAACGGAGGCCGATGATCAGCGGCGAGCAGCTCGACATCGAGGCGTACGCCGCCTTATACACCGATCGAACTAAGATTTCGCGGTTGATGTTCATCGCCGATAAATGCGATAACGTTTCGATGCAGCTAGAGGCGCTTCGGATGGCGTATGACGAGATTAAGAAGGGAGAGAACACGCAGTTGTTTAGGGAGGTTGTTCAGAAGATCGACGGACGGTTAGGTCCGAATTACGGTCCGGATTCGGGTTGGATGGATGCGGTGGATCGTAGGGCTGAGCAGAGGAAGGAGAAGCTCGAGAATGAGCTTAATGCTTACAGGGTAATATATTATGTTCATCGCTATCGAAATCTGTGGTTTATTATTTGTGAACTTCTGTGGTTCGATTATCAACAATTCAATATTGCTGTAGGTTTTTGTTTGAGTTTTTATCAATTGTAGGATTTTGGTACTTATCAGGTAATATTTTCAGGAGTTTGATGGAAAAGAATCAAAAACCTTGGGTTGTTTGTACATTTAAAGCCTGGACTTCTTCTAGCACCCACCGAATTTAGTCTTTCTGTTAATATTTTTAGAATGATAGGGTTTTAGTACATCGTCTAACATAACTGGGAACTGTTGATGGTTCTTATTAATTGTTATATGTAATCATGGAAGGTACCAGTTAATGAATTTCAGTAAGTATATATCGAAGCATGTATACTTGCATACATAGTAGGTATGTATTGATGAATATACTCATCGAAGTAACACATATTTCGATGGTGTATATGCATTAATGAATATACAGTTTCTTGGGGATATCAATGTTATGTGGTTCTTAGATGGTCTCTACAATGTTTAGATGGCTGGTTTCCCTAAAGCTAATAGCCGTTTTTAGTATGTATAGCAGAAAACTCCAATTTAGATGATTGTATAATGTATACACACACACACGTACATAGGATTCTGGGATCTTTTCTTGTTCAGCGAAGCTCCCTAAATTGGAGCTTCCTATTTTACCGAGAAAAAAATGGCTATCTGCTTTGGGACAACCAACCATCTGAAGATTATAGAAGATGGGAAACACATTACAATATTATTTGGATGGTGATGAAGTCAGTTCCTAATGGATGGTTTGTATCTTAAAAGAAGGTTGCTTTGTTTGATAAAAAAATGTAACCCCTAAATAGAGATTGTAACAGCTTCTTGTTTGATAGAAATCATTATGCCTGAATAGAGGATACAATCGTTGTATGGTAGAAATCATGACCCCTAAATAAAGGATGTGATTTTTGTTGTTTGACAAAGATTTAACCCCTAGAGTCAAAACAGCGCTATTAAAGAAACTTTTATTTATTATATTCTGATTGAACATATGCTCATAGATAGGATGGAAAAAAATAACCTCAAATCATAGATTCAGCTATTATTTTGTCAATTATAGTGTGTATTGGAGAAGCTGTTTATGCTGCTATACATTTCTTATTAAAAGAAATTAAGCATATAATGTTGGGTATGTGACATCATTCCTGTACACATACCATTATTTATCGCAGTCACTTGATCTTTTACATGTAAACATAGATGCACCAACTAGTAAGTGGTAGAACTCAATTATTTCAATGCGGTTGGATATCTTTGATTGTATGGTGGATTATTATTATCCGTTAACAAAGTACACATTTTCTGATGGTTGGCATACTTGAAGATGTCTTTGGTAATTGGGATTTTTAGTGAACATGTGTTACTACATGCCATTGGCTAACCCTTTCTTTTGCTACAGACAAATTTGATTAAAGAAAGCATAAGGATGGGATACAATGACTTCGGAGAATTCTACTATACTCATGGTGCACTTGGGGATGCGTTTAAGAATTATGTGCGCACCCGTGACTATTGTACAACTGCAAAGCACATCATACATATGTGTTTGAACGCAATTTTGGTCAGCATTGAGATGGGGCAGTTTGCACATGTTACAAGCTATGTCAGTAAAGCAGAACAAAACAAAAATGACCTGGATCCCATCACAATTGCAAAGTTGCAGTGTGCTGCTGGACTGGCTCATTTGGAGGCGAAGAAGTACAAGCATGCTGCTCGGAAGGTTTTTCTATTTACGATTAAAATTAGATTTCAATAACTATAATGTTGCTTGCACATCTACCCACTGGGTGAAATTACCAGAGGAGGCTATCGCTATGAACTGTAGTTTATAATATTCATGCACTACAATACTTTCTTGGATGAGGATGGTTCCATTATTAAGGAGAAACTAAATGTACTTAATTACAACAGCAAGTCAGCAACACCACATGCTGGTTAGACCAATTGTCAATGACTCAATGTTCACCTTTCAGTTTATATGAGCCTTATTTACTTTCTCCAGCTTCTCTTCTGGTAAGTAAAGAATTGGCTATAAAAACTGATCTCTTAGGGCTCATTTGCTTTTGTGGGATTTGGAATTGAATTCCATTCCAATCCTATGCTTGGTTTGAGAGAGTTTGGATTTGAAATTTCACAACCAACGGACTTAGAAATCTCTTGGAGATGGATGTCATTTTAAATCCAAATCCTATAGATTTCAATTGTTTCCATCGCATCTTTACCCCATCTCTTCCATCAAATTTGTCCCAATCTCTTCATCACCTCCAAACAAACAAATATTCACAAAAATTTAAATTTCATTTCAAATCCTACAAACCAAACACAACAAAGGTTCCCAATCCTTTCAGTTCCAAATCTCTCAAAAACATTCTGACAAACCAAAGGGCCCCTTATTCTGTTTTGTAACAGAATAGATGATCAATGGCTTTTCATGCTTATTTTACTATATGATAATGTTAGTGAAAGACGTCTCTAATGCCTATGGTGGGCTCAGTGAGCAATCAAGGTGTTGCGGTTATCAATTAGTCCTCTCTCTGTACTTTTCTCACCCTTGCTTCAAATAAGCCACGATATACTTAGTTTTGGATATATAAAATGGGTATTCTAGCATTTGTTTGAAGGAGTGCAAGATTTAGTTGCATTTGGAGGAAAAGGTATCACTGCAATAGTTGACTAATCATACTGGAATGGATAAACTGTTAGTTTTGTTAATTTGGTTATATTATATGTGCTCTTTATGGGTATTTATTACAGATTTGACATACAACCTCATTGATGTGATCGCAGTTCTTGGAAACAGCTCCGGAATTGGGAAACAACTACTCAGAAGTTATTGCTGCTCAAGATGTTGCAACTTATGGTGGACTTTGTGCACTTGCAAGTTTTGACCGTGCAGAGCTAAAGGCAATTCTATATTTTATAGTTTATTATGCTATCGTTTGTCTATTCCATCATGTTATACACCTGATATACAAGTCTAATTTAACGCCCTCTATTGACAGGCAAAAGTTATAGACAATATCAACTTCCGTAATTTCTTAGAGTTGGTACCAGAAGTGAGGGAGCTTATCCATGATTTCTATTCAAGGTATATTAATTTGTTGTTTTTTTGGACGATCATGGTTTGGTGTTGTGGCTCATCTAACTTTTTGTTTCTATTAGTTAATACAAAAAGATCCCAAAGACATGCTGATAGAAATTCCCAAAATAACAAAAGGAATAACGAAGAAGATGGCTAAAAGGATCGTTTACT
>LUCG01171336.1:0-11553 GCA_001633085.1 Carthamus tinctorius
CTTAGTTCTGGTGTGTCCCACATAGATGCCTGCCAAACATGGGACAAACTTGTTCTGTCCTGTTCTGTCCCATCCTGTCCAGCGTACCAAACGCACCATAAATTCCTTCCATTCTTATCTATATCTCTAGAAAGAAAGTCATTAATTTTGAATATTTATAAGTATAACTCTACATAGCTTATTTTGAATATTTATTTTGAACACTGCGTAATAAATTATAGATACGTATATGTTTAGAAGAAAAAACATAAAATCAATCAACATTTTATTTATTACTATTAATTAATATTATATATTTATTTTGAACACAACATAATATATTATAGATATGTATATGTTTGGAAGAAAAAACATAAAATCAATCAAAATTTTATTTATTACTATTAATCAATAATCTATCTATTTATTTTGAATATTTAAANGGTATAAAATCATAGATAGTTTAAGCCTAACTGATTAACACGTGTCATCTCTATCTATTTATTTTAAATATTAAAATTCTATCTATTTATTTTAAAATATTAAAATTCTATCTACTTATTTTAAATAGAGTAAACTATGGACTTAGTCCTTAAGGTATGACGAAAATTACGAATTTGGTCCCTAAAGTTCATTTATTAAATAAATGATCCTCTAGGTATGTAATTCGTTATGGATTTGGTCCTTATGACTAACGGCCGTGGGCAAATAGTCATTTTGTTATTTGTATTTATTTTACATTATTTTTAAACCTTAGAGGACCAAATGTGTAATATCAGACTCAAGTGTATGAGTTTGAAACCCATGTATGTAATTTGACTTAAAAGGTTTCATATGAAAAATTAGGTTTCTTCAAAACCCTCCATTTACAGTCATGGCGTCTCCAACTCGGGCTGACGTCCCCAACTCCAGCCGGTGTATCCAACTCCGACCGAGCGTATCCAACTCTGGCCACCATCGCCGACAGCCTCTCTCTTCATCTCCAACCCTCCATTTCCCTATGCTTTGTCCCTATGGTCATCGGTTTCAGATCCACCACCTTCGGCACCTCCATCTCCATACATGTGTTCTTCTTCTGGCATCTCCATCTCCACAAGTTATATCTCCTCCATTGCTGGTAACTACCTCCACCAGTTTTCACACTGATTTGATTCCATCATGACTTCTCCTCTCTCATCGATCCAGATCTGTTCCATGGATTTGGTTCCGTTGATATGGTTTTATGAATTTGTTTTTAGATTTTGAACCAGATTTTCGATTATAGTTTTAGATCTTGATGTTCTATTTGATTTTTGGTTCTTAATTAGGGTTTCAGATGTTGATGGTCTTCATTGCTACAATCAATTTCTCCTTCTTAATGGTTGATTTTTGGTTTTTGGATTTTGTTAATTGTTCTTGGTGTTTTTGGAATGGATTTAGGATCTGATTTTGATTTGATTTTGAATTAGGATTTTTAGATTTTGTTAAATTTTGATTTTTAAATTTTGTTAATTGTTCTTGGTGTTTTTGGAATGGATTTAGGATCTGATTTTGATTTGATTTTTAAATAGGGTTTCCATTTTAATCGGATCGAATGTTTGATTTAGGGTTTCCATTTTAATCTGATTGGATGTTTGATTTAGGGGCTTCCATTTTAATCTGATTGGATATTTGATTTAGGGATTTTCATGTTATTTTGATTAAGGATTTGATTTATGTTGGAATTTGTTATGTGTTTTTGGATTGTTCTTGATTATTAAGATGGAGAAGATGAAGATTCAAGGAAGGAAAAGAAAAAATCAATTAAAAATGTTAAAATGGTAGAAAAATGAAAAAGACAAAAATGCTCTTCTACTTAACGGAGGTATAAACGCCCGTTTGCTGGAGGGACCAAATTCATAATGATTTGCATACCTGGAGGATCATTTTATGTAATAAATGAACTTTATGGAACAAATCCGTAATTTTAGTCATACCTTAGGGGCGAAATCCGTAATTTACTCTTTTAAATATTAACAATTACTAACTAAAATCTCTATTGTTAAAGAAAAAAAAACTACAATATCTCAAAATTAGTTGGGAATTTGAAAAGAGTGGATAAAGTAGACTATTTCAAAATTATAAATATCGTTTAAACTCTTATTTTTCCTTATATGCATGTACTCTTTTTTCTTTTGCTTTTGCTTTTACTTTTCTTTTTTCTTCTTCTTAATTATGTTACTTCTCTTCAATTTTAATTGACCATCTCATCATCTTCTTTATTGTTCTTCATGTTTTGTGTTTTTGTTTGTTTGTTTTGAATTACGTTATTTCTTTTTTCGACGACAAAGAAATAAATTATAATTTTGAATTTATATTAATTTTACATAGATAAGTTGAAATAATATGAATCATCTTATTGTTATATAAATAAAATGTTTTATGTCATATTTTTAACTCTTATAATTTAATTTGAATATTCATATTTTTAAGTACGCTATATCTTAAGTTATATCAAGAATTTATTTGTTATTCATTCATGTTATCAAAGTAGCATTGTAATTTCTATGTATCATTTATGTTTGTAATATAAGTTTTTTAGCATGATTTAATTTTTATTGTATTACTCTGTGTATTACACGGGATCAAACCTAGTATGTTATATAATGGACGAAATCATAAAAACTCAATGAAAAATTAATGCAATATTTCATAAAAAAGTGAGATGTTTAAATAAAACAAAAACTGAATTACTTATAATCATACACATCTATACATAAATTATTAATATGATAAATTGTTTTAGATTTGAAATAGAAGAAACAAAATAGAATCATAGTAAACAGATATTATGTATCGTTCATTCTAATTATTTATGGGTCTTTTAAATGGGGACCAGTTAACAAGTTATGAACCATCAAGAGATCAATTATATTATATATCCCTACTAACTCTCAACTTCTAACTTCTACTCATCCCTATTCCATTTAATAATAAATCATACATTCAAACTATACCAAAGGTAACTCAATAGTTTGCAATGTATGGTGATGTGGTGATCATCTAATACCAAAACGTCTTGGGAATCTATGATAGCCAAAAATGGATCAAGATCTCAAAATTTGACTCGTCAAACACGACGTCTTGACCAAGTTCCTTCCAACTAGTCTTTCGTCAAGCATCCAATATCATATTCAGATATTGTATCTCCTAGACGTCCTCCATGCTATGCGGAGAGGGCCATTGATATCATGATTCCATGTATATATTGGTTAAAAATACAAAATTTATTATATTAAATATGTTACTTAGGGGGCATTTGGTTCGCAGAATTTGACGGAATCTGGTGGAATTAGAATGTTGACTTCCTTTGACCAGATTTCATTCTCTTGTTTGGTTCAAGGTTTTTGACGAATGGAATGTTTGAATCCCATCAAATTCCATAGATAAAGGAATTCATCATTCCTTGGCAAATAGCAAGGATTTCAATGGAATGAAATTTAACTTTTTTATTATTCCCAAAATGCCCTTATCTTAATTATTTCTATTTAGTATTTATTTATTATTTTGTTAATCCACTTAATAATTATTTAAAATTTTTTATTTTATTANTTTAATAATTAAATTATGAAATTCTTTTTTAATATTTTTTATTAAATATTAACTATTAATTTTTTAAATTACGTTAAAGTATTTAATAATTCTTTTATTATTTTACTAAAGTATTTATTCATTAAGTAATTTCAAATTATTTTTTATTAAATTTAATACCTATTTTATTAAATTATTTAATATTTATTTTATTAAATATTAAGTATTTATTTTTTAAAATTACGTTAAAGTATTTAATAATTCTGTTATTATTTTACTAAAATATTTAACAAATAAATAATTAAATTACCAAATTAATTTTTATTAAATTATTTAATATTTATTTTATTTAATATTAAGTATTTATTTTATTAAATTACGTTAGAGTATTTACTAATTCTTTTATTAAAGTAGTTTTAGTTAAAAAAAAACTAAAATAAAGAGTGTAATAACTATTTTAATGGTATTTTATGCTTAAAAAATTAAAATTATTATAAAGGGTATTTTAGTCATTTACCAAAATTTCATTCTAATTTCAAAACTACATTCTGTGAACCAAACAGAAGATTTCAATTCTTTTAACAGATTCCATTCCAATTCTGTCAACCAAACAGGTGGTCAAACCTGACAACATTTCATTCCAATTCATACAAAGTCAAATTCTTTTGACAGATTCTATTCCATACAAAAACATTCTGTGAACCAAACGCCACCTTAGTAGTTTATAGATTTAGAATTTGTAAAGACAAACATCCAAATGTTGCCACAAGCACTCACATGACCGGGGTCGACATCTCTCTAAGATGCTAAGGACCCTAAGCATTCCCTTGAATAGGGTAATGATACTCGGCCGATTGGACACATCATTAGAATTTTCATGATGTAAATATTACAACACAATTAACAACTATCAATATCAATTACTTAAGCTAGATGTATAAACACTCAATAAATATGTACAACCAACATCCTTCATCTCAATCCTAGTCCTATGTACCAGACAGTCGGGTGCCTATGTCCAACATTGGGTCCCTAATACAAGTGTGATATAGAGAAAATTAAAGAGTTAATAAGGTTCTGAAAAAGAAGTAGACGACCTCGAAAGTTGGCATCAATAAATGGGAAAACAACGCCTACCACGACTTTGATGCTAGTTAAACGAGCTCCAAAACTCGCCCCAACCACTAGTTTTGAGTCTCAAAAAGGCTATCGTTAGTTTCCTCTTATACTTTGAAGATATCCTTCATTCATTATTTGTTTGGTAAAATACATGATTACAAGAGAGGAGATCACCTCCATTAAAAAGAAGAAAAATAAAAAGGAAACAAATAATTAAGGCAAAAAATCAGGAAGAAAATATGGAGTAGATAACACCAAATAATATTTCAAGCCAATACTCCCCCTCAAGCTAGAGCGTGTAAATTAACAACGCCCAGCTTGTCAAGAAGAAAACGAAGATGAGCAGCCCCAAGGCCCTTCGTGAGAAGATCAACAAGTTGGAGCTTCGAGTCGATCGGCATAGGACAAATTTCTTTCGATTCAACACGCTCACGAACGAAGTAGCACTCCATTTCAACTTGCTTAGTGCGTTCGTGAAAGGGGGTTTTTGGCAATGTGTCAAGCAGCATGATTGTCACAGAAAAGTGTATATGAGTTGGGGAGAGCGTAGTTCCTTTAAGAGCTATCACATCCAAATAAGTTCGCTAATGATGGCAGCCATGGCGCGATATTCGGCCTCAGCAGAAGACCATGAAACGACTGACAGCTTTTTGGTTTTCTACGAGATAGGTGCACCACCAAGAAGTAGCAAGTAACCAGTTCGAGAACGCCTTGTGAGGGGACAACCAAGCCAATCTGAGTCAGAGTACGCAACTAAACTCATGCCACCTTCTTTTGGTAAAAGTATGCCTTGACCAGGTGTAGCCTTGAGATATCGTAAAATTCTAGACAGAGTATCCATATGATTCTGGCGAGGATCTGAAACTAATTGACTGAGGGTGTTAACAGAGTAAGCAATGTCTGGACGAGTGGCCTCTAGATAAAGTAACCGGCCAATGAGCCACCGATAATGACTGACATCGACCTTGGGCTCTTTCTCATCCATGACAAGTTTGATGTTTTGTTCAATAGGGAAAGGACTCGAGCGACATCCTTCCATGACACAATCTTCCAAAATGTCGAGTGTGTACTTTCGTTTGCTCAAAACAAGTCCACTTGAAGTCCTGGCCACTTCAATGCCAATAAAATACTTTAACTCACCGAGATCTTTCATGCTAAACTTATCATGCAAGCTTTGTTTGACTTCTTGTATCTTCTCTGAATCATTCCCTACAATGATGACATCATCAACGTATATGAGGCTGGCAATGAAAATGTCATCCTTTTGGTAGATGAAAAGAGAATGGTCTGATTTTGGATGAATAAAATCCGATACCAAAAGAGCCATGGTGAATTTTTTATACCAATTTTGTGAAGCTTGTTTGAGACAGTAGAGAGATTTTCGTAATCGACATACCCGACTCTCGGTTTCCTTAGAATAACCTTGCGGTATCTTCAAGTACACTTCTTCGTCTAGATCACCGTGTAAAAACGCGTTGTTAATGTCAAGTTGATGGATGAGCCAATTGTTTTTGGTGGCCAAGGCTAGTAACGTTTGAACAGTGACCAGTTTTACCACCGGAGCAAACGGTTCATGAAAATCTTCTCCTTCAATTTGAGTAAATCCCCTAGCCACGAGTCTTGCCTTGTATCTCTTGACATCTCCATTTGGCTTGTATTTGATTTCATAGACCCATTTGGAGTCTATGGCTCGTTTTCCCTCCGGTAACGACTCAAGAGTCCACGTATCGTTTTGTTCAAGAGCCTGGATCTCCTTCTTCATGTAAGCAGCTGTTAGAACACATCCCCCCTAAAAATTCTTAGGTAGGTTGGCTTCAAACCGTAAGGATCGAGTCGTGTCAAGCCAGTGCCTATGCTTACGTTCAACAACTCCATTTTGTTGGGGCGTGTGAGGACACATCATTTCCAACAAATGCCTTGCTTGGTGTAAAAATCAAACATGAAGTTGGAAGTAAACTCTCCACCGTTGTCACATCTTATTCTCTTGACGGTTTTACTAAATTGATTTTCTATCATTTTGCAAAAATTGACCAGACATGTACTAGCATCACTTTTGTGTTTAGTGAGAAAAATCCAAACAGTTCTACTAAAATCATCCACAATGGTCAAAAAGTAATTTGCTCAAAAAAATGAAGGAAAGCGATATTTGCCCCACACATCACAATGTAATAATTCAAAACATCCTATTGTTTTAATGTCACTCAAAAGAAAAGGTGACCTTGTATGTTTTGCCTTTGAACAAGAAACACAAACATTATCTCTAATATTAAAAGAAACACCTTTGAGGAAGTCAACTTTAACAAGTTTCTCTAGAGATGTATGTCCAAACCTCTTGTGCCATCTTCCAATAGTGACTGCCATAGCCTTCCTTCCTTCTGCAAAGATCCCCATTCGGTACAAACCCCTTCTGGACTCACCCGCACCAATCAAGGTCCTCGAACGAAGCCCCTGCATAACACAGAAATCCGGAAAAAAAATTATGGCGCATTGAAGCTCTTTAGTTAATCGGCTAACAGATAAAAGGTTGCAATTAAACTTTGGAACATGCAATATCCTTTCTATCTTAGTTCCTCCCGGCAAGGTATAATCACCCTTTCCCTCGACTGGGATGGCATCGCCGTTAGGAATGACAACAGGTGGTTCATAAGGACTTTTCCTTTTGTTCACAAGCATGTCGGCACGATAAGTTGTGCTTTCGTGACAAAGGAGGAGTTCACAACCTTTGCCACGAAAGTATTCACCAAACTGGAAGAGTTGAAAAGCTCGACCACCTCCAACTCTCAAATTGCAGAAGCTCTGGCATCCAACACAGAGGCTCTGAAGGCTCTCACCGCCACAACCTCCCAACTTCAAACTCAGCTTGCGGACCTTCAGCGCTCTGCAATATCGAAGAACAATCTCGCCATCGCTCTAAACTGCGTATCACTCAACGCTGATTCCATCAACCATCTCAACAATCAGCTCACAGAAGTCGTGGCACAGTATGCTTCTGACATAGCCACAACAGGGTATTGTGACTACTCTAAGTTCAAAGATGAGATCAAAGGCATGGTTTCCTCTGCCATGGTCCTTGGTCAACCCTCTTTGTCTTCACAAGCCAATATCAACCATCTAGCTACCCGCAGAGAGCTAGATGTGATGGTTGAGGCTCTTGCAAACGCTGTCAGATCAAATCCAACCTCTTTGATGCAAGATTTTTGTGCCTCCCACAACGCAACCGCCGCCCAACTTCGCAAAACCACCGAGTCGCTTATTTCCGAAGGCACCTTGTTCAGAGCTTCTCTACGGAATTCCATCTCTACAATGAAGTTTAATATTAATCTCAATGTCAATGCGGCAGTCCTCTCTGCAGAGGAGGTCATTGCAAAATTAGAAGATGTTGTGCGCGACGTACTAAGCCGACTCCAGAGACCACCATCTTCTACATGTGCCACTGATGCGGCAAAGAAACATGATGATCGAGGAGGTGATGACCCTGATCAACATGCGGGGGAGAAGCATGCACCTACGGAGAAGCAAAGGCCGCTGCAGATAGTCACCTCTACCGATGCTTTATTCTCAAGAGGTAAGTCTTCTAAAGACACCTCTTCGGCTCAAGGCAAAGGTAAGGGAAAACAAGTTCTCGACATCTCATCTGGTAGCACGAGCTCTGATGATAAAGGCTCTAAAGAAGAAGCTACAAATGGCAAAGACCCTGATTTTTTCAAAGCATTGGTACAGTCGACGAAAGAAGCAAAAGCTGCTCGTGCCCAACAACCTCTTAGAAGACCAGGTGAAGGAACATCCAAGTTGCCAACTACAGATGAAGAAACGTCCACGGGTACGTTCGACACTCTGGCGGGGACAATAAACCCAATCCTCCCAGAGGGCCAGAGAATACTCGAAGAAGACTCCAGGCATATGGAGATTGGAGCTTCTCAAGTTGAAAAGGGCCGAGTTGAAGATATAATTGAACGAATGAACTAGATTCCTCGGGCAGAGTCTCCATGTACAGAACCTCTGATGACCATGGAAGAAGTTCACTCCTATATGTATGCCACAGAAAACTCAGAACCTCTCCTCAACCCAGAGCTTACTGGGATGCCGAATCTTGATGCCATGCTCAAATTTTGTCAGAAGGCTAAACCAAGTGATCGAGTCTTTACCACCGTCGCCATCACTGAGCTGTACAGAATATACCCAAGGATGATGCTCGAGAAATCTATACTCTACGCTAGGTATGAAGTCATCTGGGCAGATGGAAGAAAATATGACTTCATAGATGCAAATTTCCATAACCTCTGTGTCTACGACTTGCCATTCCTCTACAACATACTGAACAAATACATGGAGAAGAAGTCTTCCTATGCCATTTCTCTAAAGAGATTGGTAGAGGTGATAAGGGCACACGTTATCTACAATAGCAAAAAGGACTTCGAGATAGCTCTGCGGCTAGGCTCAGAAGGTATAAGAGCATCTGCAACGAACAATCGGCCACCTTGGATCCTCAGTATGCAGGTTAACACGATTATCCATCATCCAATGTATGGCTTTGTCTACTTGGATGAAGATGGGATATAGAGGTTCTTCAAACCCTTAGAAGCCAACAAGTATTCCTTAGAAACACTACTAAGGATTCACAGGTGTGTTGCTTCAGAGGTAAACAAAGGACATCTTTCAGAGAAGGAAGTTGAAGATCTCATGTAGGGCATCGCAGGCCAAATCCGTTACAGAGAGCTAATCTTCAAAATGCATGTTTTGCTGAAAATGGATCTTCTGTTCCCTATCAACGACTTTTCTAACTCTGTAATAGTGTAGATATTTTTGTTATGTAAAAGTTCATCTTTTTATGTATTGAATGAAACTTTTGCAGAGGTTGAATTTTTATTTCACCTCTTGTATGTTCTGTCAATAGTAATTTCTTTTTCTTAGACTTACCATCTTTTACTTTTTCAATACTTAGGGGGAGATTGTTAGCTCCAATCCTACAGAGACTTGAAAAGTATTGAAAAAGGCTAAGTACAGACTCGACAGAAGACGTCTTCATAGAGACCTATCAACAGAGGACCAAATGTGCTACAAGGAAAAGGTGGCAGAGGCTCTCTGAATCTCCACAGAGCATCTGCAGTCCTAGGCCTCTGATGTGTAGAAGACTTAGAAGATTTCAAGTGAAGTATCTCACGTACTCCTTATGTGCATTCGGTTACTAACCGACTCACTTTCAACGCATGTGATTGAGCCATGTGTAATGATCCTAGACTTCTACTTAGTTAGAACTAGTATAAATAGTGCTTCATTTGTATTTTGTAAGTGTGCTTCCGGATCAATATATTTGAAATACATTGAGCGAATTCTCTCTTCATCTTCACACATTCAGTGTGTGTTCTTGGTGTTCTTGATTGATTACAGTAATACTTATTTAAGATCTACTTCTTATTGTTACTATTCCATCAAATCACACACAATTATTACTTGCATTACTTCTTTCGCTGCATTATATCTTGTTTGCAATCCTAATTGTGATAATCAATACTAGATTCATTAGATTTGGGATCAACACTTAGTGAGCACACATCTAATACCATATACACCATGCACACATAATCATTATAACATAGTAATTACTAAGCACATAACATAACATCCCTCTTTACGGCTCAATACCGTCAAGGAAATAAATGACACTGGTACCAGGCCTCTTAATCTGAATTCTCTTCCCTAGAGGTATCGCTACCATCATAGGTACCATCGTATCCAATAACATGCAACCTTAACACATAACCACACATGCATAACAATCATATATACATAACCATATAAGGCACAGATAGAGTACTTACTTGACAGTAGGCTAGTCTCACTCACACTTTTGCACGTAATAAGCTCAAAAAGGGTCACCTATAACATTCACATGCACAACATATCAATGCATAACCCAAAATGGGTTCTAAAGTCTAACCCGCATTTTTTTCCATGATGTCTAGACAACGGTTATTCAACGATTTACTGTTATGTCAACAATGGGCAACATAATTCGAAAGTTATCATTTCACAACAAGCCATGGTTATTTCGTCTTAGATTTTTTGGTTTACATATATGTGAATGTCTGTGTGGTAATCTATTCACAATATACCAACAGACGTGTTTGTCGCTAAAAATGATCAATAATACCAACCACTAAAAAACATAGCACCTTCACTAACAAATTTCTCCACCGCAATTCGTTAGTAAAAGTTGGATCTGTCGATTATGCCTCAGTGAAATTCTGTTGGCACGAGATTTGTAGGAAAGGACATCACCAATGGATATTACCGACGAATCATCTCCACGATTTCCTGTGGGTCATCGGCGAATGACGCTCACTGATGGAAAAACTATGGATCGTACGTATCATTGGTGGCTACAATCATCGGTAAATCCAGCCACCAATAGATCACCGACGTCACCGTTTACAACAGATTATTGACAGTTCTTTCCAACAGATTACCAAAGGATCACTGAAAGCTTCTTAAAAAAATAACACTATTTAGCTACTGATAATTCATCTATGATCTATCCGTAAAATGATATTATTTTAAATAATTAAATACACAATTTCTTGTACAACCTGCACTGATTTTACATAATTAAAAACAAAATTATTTTTACAATAACTTCAAATAGATCCAAATACAATCCAACAAGTCTAATCCTAAAATAGGAAGGGGAGGGGGAGGGTTTACACCCTGGAATTGCATCATCAAAGCCTCAAATTGTTTGGTTTGTGACCTCTACTTGCTACTTGAAGGTCCTCCTTATTCTTCTTTCTTACTCTAGCTTCTCCTAATATCATAGGTAACCATCTTATCTTTTACTAGTGTTGTGCACCGCGCGTTGCGCGGTGGTATAATTTTTTTAGATTCTTTTTTTTTAAGTTAAATGACATG
>LUCG01171349.1:0-12729 GCA_001633085.1 Carthamus tinctorius
AATATATAAATAGAATAAATTACAGTTTTGGTCCCTGTACTACTAAAAGACTAAAATACCCTTGTAGCTAATCCATTTAACAGAATATTTTAACGATGTTAGTAAACATGGACCCAGAGCGTTATAAAGTGTAAACCACAGGTACCAAATCCATAATTATTTTAAAAATGGACCCAGAGTGTTAAAATCACCAAACCACAGGGACCAAATATGTAATTAGCTCTTATATATATATATATAAATAAAACGTATGTTTATTTTAGTGATATTATCAACTATCAAGTTTGTGACTTTAATAATTAAGTTCTTAATTAGAATAATAGTATACACAAAAAAATCAAACAAAGATAAAAAAAATACGAAAATTCGTTGTAAAACTCCCAAACAGTTTGAGACCGAGAGTCCCTAGACTAGTTTTTGACCGCCCCTAGTTGCAGGTCGCTAAGAAATTTCTTGAAACATCTAGACGGCCCAAAAACCCTTTGTTAGATTCATACAGTTGTAGCAAAAAGGATTACCAGTAAGTAATGCTTAAATGGATTCTTAAAACAAATTATATTCTTGGCATGCCATCATCAATGTTTTACATTTTGTAAAAAGGTTAGGATTGGACTGGTTTTACTGTATAGGCTTAAGCCCAGTACAGGACTAGTTTTGCTCCTTTCAAGGCTGTCTTCCACAAAAATAAGTTAGCTTATAATAATGTCTGGATAGATCATAAGTTAGCTTATTTCAAACGCTAGCTGAAGTAGCGTTTTAAGAGGCTTTTGTAGCTTTTTCCAATTATACCCTTATTAATATTAATTATTATATCCTCATGTACCATTTTTGGTTATTTTACATACAAATATAGCTAGTTTTATTTCCCAAACAAAGGGGGCTCGCCGGGAAGAGGATTGTACCGTGAGAGAGGCAAGGAGTAACTTACCAGCTAACAGCTAGCTTATCAGATAGTTTGCCAAACACGAGTCTCAGCAAACATTCTATTTTCTTCAATACAACTTATACCTAGATATTGAGTCCAAAAAAAGAGCTTCAAATAATGCATTTTACTTCCATTTTCTCTCCATAGAGTTGTAAAACTAAAATAGATAACATTTCCTTCCCTCTGTTTAGAAAAACAAAAAGGTAATAAGGTGTTAGAAAGCTCAAACTTTTGACTTCAAAATTCAGTTATAATCCATTGCATTGATTATAACTTCACTTGCCAAAATTCAAGTTAATTACAGAAAACTACTGGTCAACTAGAGTCAACACTCGGTTGAATCTGCTTCAGTTTCCTAACAACTTGCCTCATGGTAGGTCTCCCGGAGACCGACTCCGCCGTGCACAGCAGCCCCAGATGCAGCAACTCGAGAAGAACCTCCTCCGAACCCGCCTCCCACAACCCCGCCGCAAAGACCTCCTCCGCCCGCCCCTCCCGCCGCAGCATCACCGCCCACGACACGATGGTGTAACCGTTCTCCTGGCCCGAAAACGACGAGTCCAAAGCCCTCTTGTCCGAAATCAGCTCCAGAAGCATCACCCCGTAGCTGTACACGTCCGCCTTCTCCGAGGCCCGGCTCGTCAACGCGTACTCCGGCGCCACGTAACCGAACGTCCCGGCCACACCCGTCGTCACATGGGTCTCAAAGTCGTCCAGAAGACGGGCCAACCCGAAATCCGACAAGTATGCGTTGAACTCCTCGTCTAACAGGATGTTGCTCGGCTTTACGTCCCGATGGAGGATCCGAGGGTTGCATTGATCGTGAAGGAAATAAAGGGCGTTGGCCACATCGAGCGCGATCTTCTGAAGAATCTTTAATCCGATGCCCCGACTGGATCTTTCTAGAATGAACTTTTCTAAGTTCCCGCCGGCGAGATAATTATAAACAAGAAACATTTCCGATGAGCTAGCGTAATACCCGATCAACGTGATGAGATTCGGATGTCGGATCCTTCCGAGACTCCGGATTTCGGCGTTGAATTGCGGAAGCCCCTGGCACATTTCAATCGTGAGCCTCTTCACGGCAACGATGGTCCCCGGAGAGATTTCCGCCCGGTAAGTCGACCCGAAACCACCACTCCCGATGCAGTTTCTGGAAGTGAAGCTTCCGGTGGCTTGAACGACGTTGTCTAATGTCAACTCTACGCCTATCTCCTTGAAAACGACCAGTGGTTCCGGTTGACCGGAACTACGAGGAGGCGGCCGAGGCTGGGACGACCTTCCGGAAACCGCCGAGCTTCCGGAAGCTATCGAGTTTGGTTTCCGCTTCCTTAGGTAAAGATACACGATAATGAGTGCAACGAGAATGACGATGATAGCCGATGGAACTACAATCAATACGAGCTCGAAAGAATTCATACCCTTCTTCCCTCCATTAGAATTTGGTGAAACCGTACTGTTTAGCGACTCAAGACCCACGGCCCACGGTTCTTGTGTCGGCACCGATGACAAACTAACCATCTGGCAACGAAAAAGCAACGGGTTACCGATAAAGCAGTTGCAATTTACTGCATCACGATCCATGGCTATCGATCCAGATAAGTTATTGAACGAAAAGTTGAACTTAAAACCGGACTTCAAATCCAAACGACCCACAGGAACTTTCCCGGATAACCGGTTGTTGTTGAGAAGAAGAACCGTTAGATTTCTAAGATTAACGAGACTCTTAGGAATCCCACCAGAAATCTGGTTCTTCGATGCATCCAAGAACTTAAGACATTTCCAATTTAAGCCAACGTCCGTCGGAATTTCACCAGATATGACGTTGTTGCTCACGTTTATGAAAAACCCGTTCAAATCGTTGCAGTTTTTGAACATATTTCTGCGTAATAAACCCCCGGAAAGCTTGTTTCCACCAGCTTGAAATACATAATCAATCTTCTTCCCGGTTTTATCGTGTGATCTGATGCCGGATATCATGGGAAGCAACGGGATTGCACCTGTGAAATTATTATCGCTAAAGTCGTGGATAACGGCAGGGGTAAATCGGGAAAACGGAAGATGGTTTTCTAGCCGAGATTTATGGGCAAAATAGGATAGATACGCGGTCTCGTGATCAAATCTTTGCAGAAAGTTCAAACGACAAAAAGGGATCGTCTTGAATTCGGGAATGGATCCAAACATGAGATTTCTGCTGACATCAAACACCGTCATACAACTGAGATGAAGTTTTTCATCAAGAACTCCACTGATCCTATTCGAGCTCACGTTTAGAAAACGCAGATTCGGGCAACTTTCAAAAACGCCCGACATTTCTCCTTTCAAATGATTACCGGCAAGATTAACCATTCTTAAAGCTCGACAATCACCCCAGTTTCTCGGAAACTCGCCATCAAGATTCGCATTTGGTGCCCAAATTAGCTTCAAATTCGGCAGCATTGTGATTTGCAGAGGAATTGAACTTTCGAAAAAGTTACCATCTTTAATCAACCCGTGTCGATAATGATCATTGAAGTCGGATGATAATACAAGAATCGACAAATTCAAGCAGTTCCCAATGCTCGTGGGGATCAACCCGACTAAGTTGTTTCTAGAAACATCTAGAATTTCAAGCATTCGAAGGCTTCCAAGCTCAAAAGGAAGATTACCCGAAAAGCCATTCGAAAACAGCAACATTGTTCTCAACTTGCTACAGTCTCCAAAACTTTTCGGGATCTTACCATTCAAGAAATTACCCGAAAAATCAACATGCTCAAGAACATGACAATTACTCCAAAATCCATCCGTTAACGATCCCATTAATCGATTCAACGACAGATTAATCCCTTTTAATTTCACAAAATTACCAAGAAAACCAGGAACAATCCCTTCGATTCGGTTTCCAGCAAGATTCAAAATACTTAAATCTTGGCATTCTGAAAGTGAATTAGGGATTTCCCCAAATAATCTATTAAACCCTAGATTAAGAACTTTCAAATTCTTCAAATTGGTGAAATCAATCATAGATAAATTTGCAGTCATTGAATTCCCTTCAATATCAATTACTTGAAGATTCTTTAGCCCCCAAATCCCATTAGGCAATTCACCCCCAATTTGATGAAATGGAAGTGAAAGAACCACAAGTTCAGAAAATTTCCCAATTACATTGGACAATTTCCCACCCAAAAATTTCCCTTTCTTGGATGAAGAAGAACAATCCCTAACAACCCAATACTTGCTACTGAAACAAGAACCAAATTTAGCAAAATTACCTCCTGGTATCCTGAGTTCAGAAACCCTGCCATGTGAATTGCACGTGACCCCAAACCAAGAACAGTGATTTGGGTTTGTAGGCTTCCAGCTTGAGAGCAGGTTGTGAGGGTCAACAATGGCGTTCTTCAACTCAAGAAGATGACTTTGGTCAACAATTTCTCCAGAAATCAAACAGAGTGACAACAACAACATGAGAATCCATCCAACAATTGCAGATAAACCCGCCATTTCTTTTCTTTTTTTTCTTGTGTTGATAAAAGATCAAGAGAATCAAAACCCCAGAAGCATTTCTTGAAGAAATTAAAGAAAGGTTCCAATTTTAGGGAGAAATATTCATATGGGTTTAATAAATTTCTGATTTGGGTGCAAGAAACTAAAGGAAGTTGATAAAGATTCCAATTTTAGGGAGAAATATTCATGGGTTTGATAAATTTTCTGATTTGGGTGCAAGAAACTAAAGGAAGTTGATAAAGATTTCAATTTTAGGGAGAAATATTCATGGGTTTGATAAGTTCCTGATTTGGGTGCAAGAAATTAAAGGAAAGTTGATAAAGATTTCAAATTTAGGGGAAAGATTTATGGGTTTTGTGTACCCTAATCGGGACCCATAGCGATGGTGGTTGAGAGTCAAAATTTCTGACGATTAGCTAGTCAACATGGCGGCCAAGTGTTGGTGGATGATGAACAAGACTAGAAAACGTATGAGCGACGGTTGCCAGGTCAGCAGTCCATGTGGGATCCTGAAGTGACGTGGACACTTGTTTGTTGGATGACCTTTTTTTTCCAACGTTCTAGACTTTGGTTTAATGGGTGTTTTATATTTTAATATTTGTCAAAGATTGGTATAAAAAGTAAATGAGATTTGATCCCTTTTCTTACTTCTTTGAAAATTGAGATTTATTTCATCATTACCCAATCTCGGTCGACCATGGTACAACCCAATTAAAGGTATCACTACTATGTGGCAAACCATTGATCTTGATATCGCGTCATGTGCATCACAGGATTCGGACCTGGATAGGCAGGGATACCATCCACTGATCCTCCCAAGAATGTTATCTTACCGTTGGGCTAGACATGATTTGATGATCTATTTCATGATTTAGATTTAGAAATTCTAAATCTTTATATTTAATTCTTATTTCCTATAGAAAGATCTGAGTTTCTATGCTCAATAAGACCCACATATAAACCTTATGCTTTAATTTTTTAATCATTAGGAAATATTCTTTTCTCTTACTAAAATATGTCTTTTGTTGCTTGACAATATAATGGCATGTCTAATCTATTATGTCTTCTACCCTTTTTATTCTATGCATGCTCTCTCGCTTACAAGCTTTTACATGTAAAACAATTCTTTTATATTGTGTTTGATATATGAGGTTGGACAAGACATGATAGATTGTTTCATGTTTCGAATGAAACATGATTGCGATTGGTTGGGTCAAAAACTACCCTTTGAAGATTAAACACAACTAATAGATTATTGATTTACCTATATTGACATATTTTTAATATGATATTTGATTTCAAGGTCACTAGTCTACCACCACCATCGACCACCTACTTTCTAGCAGTTAACACTACCTCTACCTCCTCCTCCACCACCAGCACTGACGATGATCACAACCACAACCACCGCCACCTCAATCCACAATCAACACCTCCTCTTCACCTCCTTCACAAACCACCACCATATTCACTTCCACCATCGTCGACCACCAACACCACATCTGCGTCTACCACTACCATCGTCCCCTACATAGTCCAGTCATCTTCATTTGCATACCAAGTACTACATTAGTGTTATGGATATGTATTTAATCCTTGTAAGTTTTCATGGTTTAATTTCTATTTTCTTTATTCTAAGTTTTTCAGGGGTTTGACGTGAATAACCTTCGGTTTCCATCAAGTAACTCAAATGCATCAAACAGTTCATGTGTTGATTGTAGCTTGATAATTGTTCGATTGAACTTGACGGGAACTTGATTAACCATGATTTTTTCACTCCAGTTTTTGATCTTATTTTGTTGCATCCTGATTTGGAGGTAATGTATTTATTTGTTACGGTGGTGTTTTGAAAGTGAATGGTGATTGTTGTAGATTCAAGGATGTCCAGAGTTCATCGATGTCGATAGAGGAAGATGTATCGTACTTGCAAGGCAGCTAGCCTACATTCTATTCTATGCACTTCAGTTTGACAATTTTTAAATCGCTCTATCATGTTTTTTTCTTATCAAACAATCTTCCAACAATAATTTGGTAATAACTCATATTTATTCATGTCATCATCACCTTCATTGATATTCTCGGCATTTATCATATACCATTGAACTCCATCAATGTCAAATTATGTTAAGAATTTTTTAACTTCTATTGAGTTCCTGCCGAGCATCATAAAAGCCATGTAATACATTTATCATTAGTCTCCAAAATTAAATCAAAGGTAATTAAATATTATTTTCATTCAAAGAAAAAAAGGTTTTCTAACGTTCAAATATCAAATCTATTTCTAAAAGAAAGAAAAACACAATTGAAGAACAAAGAAACCCTAAACACGAAGATAATAAGACAAGGAGAAACACAAAATCCATAATAGAGACAAAAAAAGTAGATACATGGAATGATAGGCAAATAAAAAAGGTGTTTTGACATAAGAATTTCGAGGTTCAAACTTTTGTAGTGAGAAATAGAAGAAACGGCGAGGAAAAGTCGTGGGGACATGAAATTATATAGACGGATTTTAAAAAGGGAGAAGTATTCTGAAAAGAAGACAACTTACGTAGCACATTTCGCAATAGTTGAATATCAGAGCATGGCTTCGATATAACACACCCTGTTGAGCATAAAAACTCACATTTTTCTTTTGAAAACAGAAAAATCAACAAAATTACCAAGTAGATAGTCACTAACTCATAAATATAGTAAAATGATAATAGAATGGAGAATAGAATAAAAGTAGTAGTAGAATGTGATTATTTATTTTGAAAGTGTATGAGAATCTAGCAATGGACATCTTTTATACATTTAAAATACTTCTAGATTTCCTCATGATTGAGAATTTGATACTTGCTAGATAAACATTGATGCAGTCAACAAAGGTTAGCTTGATGGGGTTTAAGTTGACTTGGTCTGCCTTTAAATCATATTTTTTATTTATTTTATTAACAAAAAGTCGTTATTTATAGAATGTGTAGTTCTTATAAATCGACAACCTTTACTTTGATTGAGAATAAAAGTTATAATGAGAATGATAATAAGGAATCTCTCTACCATTTGGATTAATCATAATTAAAAGAGAATATTGATTATTGGTACCAATGTGAGATTCTTTTCTGAGGGTGTTTGGGATTGTTTTTTGGGGTCCAAAAGTGCTTTTGTCCAAAAGTGTTTTTGGCCAAAAGTACTTATTGACTTATGATGGTGGAAGGAGGAGTTTTTAAAAAAGTGTTTGGATTAGCTTTTGTGGTGGTAAAAGTCAATAAGTCAATAAGTTGTGGTGTTTGGCTTAGCTTATCAACTTTTTGAGAAGGTTTTTATCAAAAGCACATTTCCAAGAGAAAAAGCCAAGTATATGGGGCTTTTTGAAAGCTGTTTTTTCCCCCTTCTCAAAAAGGAGTTCCCAAAAGTGCTTTTTCATTTTTGTTGTTTACCCAAACAGACTTTTTGACTTATTGGCTTCTTGAGAAGCCAATAAGTCAATAAGTTGTTTTGAAAAGCAATCCCAAACACCCTCACGACTCACGGGTGGGCACTGGGCAGGAGATTAAGTAATCAAGGGTCTAAATCCCTTCTTGGTTCTTACACTTTCCATATTGACTCTTTTTCTCACATGATCCTTTGTCTATATGTCCATGTTGAATTTGCCCAGTTGGGCACTTTAACTCTTCAGCCATGGATGCAAAGAGACTCAGGTGAACTAGTTTTTGGTATTCCTTCTTGAGCTTTTATTTCTTCTGTTAAAGGAGATTCGAAAAAAGATAGAATAAGAAGATGTGTTTCTAGAACGAACAAGACATGGGTAGAGGAGATGAAAAAGAATTAGAGAGTGCTTTCTCAATTCACATCTATCAATCGGACACTAGCAGCTTAGGGAAGAATGATGGCTCGCTAACAAGTCCCATAAATGACCGCTCAGCAACATAAGGTTCTTATAAATGACTAGCATCATTAAACTTTATGCAGATTTTTAGTTTGTTGGATTGACAAGGATTTGGTAAAAAATACAAAAGAGATTCTTATAAGTCACTCTAACATAAATGCTCCCGGATTACACATTAAAAACCTATTCTCAAGTCTCAAGTGAGACATTAGGTTTGTTAAGTTTAAGTTTAACCATGCATTCACACTGTTTTTGTCAAAGAATGCAAGAAATCTTCCAACCATCAAAATAAAGTCGACTTCTAAGTCATAGTCAATAACTTTTTGTTGAATGTAATTATTTGCTACCCCGCTTTGAATTTATCATCTTTACATTTTTATCCACACGCGATGTTTAAGTAAATGCACCTTAAACAAGATCTTTTACAAAAGGTCCTTATTTTTATTTTAATTAAATCCATGACCTTTTGAAAAGTATGAAGTCATTATCCATGACTTAAAAATGTCATAAATTTAATTAAAATCTCATTTAAAGTTATTTCACAAAAACAAACAAACAAGGTATCTTGTAAAAAGACCATTGTTCACAAAGATGCTTTTACAATAAAAGAGCCCACCTCACTCAAAAAAAATGGCATCACACCACTAATTTGAGGTCAAATATTCATGGATACATGGGTTTGAAGCTAAGATGCCATGGTTGTGGTTGAGCAACTGTCAATTGTGCAGGCTAATACATCTTTATAGTCTCTAGAAATTGAAAAGGAGTCGTAAACTTTACCGTTGCTGCTCTTCTTGTACTCGAACAAAAGGTTAGAATGGTCAAAAGCTGTGAGTTTTAGGAACCCATAATCGACATCTTTCACGAGACTCCAAGTAGTGTTGATGTTGGCAAAATCCGTAAGACTCGCTCCTCCACCTCCGGCAACTACATGGATCGTTCCGTTCAAGCTTCCCTTGTAAGCGTGCTTCTCCTTGCTCGTGCAAACGTTCTGAATCATACAAACGGATTGCAAAATAAACGTCCACAAAGGAAAACCATGCCTAGTTAGAAATATATACTTATTACACCCTTTGCGGGAGGTTCAAGGGAAAACCTCAAAAAAGAAAAAAACACCCTGGTAGCCCTTCATCTGGACAGTATGCACAGGTAAATTAAGTTGTTTTTTGGTCTTTATGCACATGTGCATGTAACAAATTTCTACTATGCACAAATGCAAACCGTCTAGATGAAGGGTTTCCAATATGTTCCTCTGTTTCCATTTTTTTAAAGTTTTTCCATGAACCTAACTCCACACCTTTTAATAAACTACATTTCGATTAGAGGATGTAATGAATTTTCTTCATATAATAACCAAGGATAGAATTGGAAAGCAGACGATTACTAACAACAAAAATGACCAATTAGCAACAAAAGAAGCATCTAACGAAAATCTACGAGTATTTAACCACTTTAGTCAGGTTTCGGAGTGTGCAAAAGAGCAACAGAATTTCAAAACTCGATTAGATAATAAAACATTGGGAGTATATATACCTCATAAACGGGACAAGTTCTTTCATAATTATGTGCATGACCGTAAATTGCTATATCGACTTTGTACTTTTGCCAGAGCTTTTGAAGGCTCTCTCTCCCCATCGGTTCACCAAATGATCCATCGGTGGCATAAAACGACGTTGACGAGTACCCCAAAACACGATGAGCAAGAAAGACGAGCCAAGGTTGTTTTTGTCTATCTACAGATGCAAAACACTGCTCGATGAACTTATACTGCTCGGTTCCTTCTCTCCAATCGTGTTCTGTGTCGGCAATACAAAATCTAAACATTCCGTAGTCCGTAGAGTACCTGTAAGAATCATATAAAGTTCTAAGGACACATTTATTTATAAAAAGGAAAAACGATCAAAGCAAATTAGAGGGTTGATGAGAATATAGCTCACCAGAACTTTGCTCGATTCTCGGCAGGAACGTAAAACATAGTTTCGGCCAAAACACCACATTCTCCTCCTGAATCATTGTTCTCATAGAAAGATCCGGAGTTGGGCCAGTCACGCTCGTGATTACCACTGCAAATACCATAAATGTACAAAAATGTTGAACCATGTAAATACCGGCTTTGCAGGATGTCGAATATGTCTAAATGTAGATGTTTTACAATATTTAAGCTTATGAAACCAAACAATTGTGGGTTCTATGCAAGTGTTATAATAAGTTGAAATGGCACTTTTGGGCGTACTGACAAGTTTTTTTGGACATTTTTGAAATAAAATGTCCTATTAGCTTTTTGTACACATCGTTTACGTGACACTTGTTTTTATAAGACATTTTTCAAAGAATGTCGTATAGGAAGACTAATGCACACAATTGTTTAGTCCTATAAACTTAAGTCCTATAAAACAGTCTATTAGGAGATTTAGACATATTTGGCGTCCTATAAAGCAGATTTTGTTGTAGTATACCATGTTTGAATTTTCGGTTTCTAGTCACTATGATCGATGTGTGTGTGTGTGACATTATCAATCCTAAGACAAACATACCTAGCAATCATATAAGGAACTGCAGAGGCAATTGGCTCGACTTGCGAAGTAAATTGATCCCATTGCGAGAGGTACCCATTGGCGTAACATATATCTCCAATGTGGAACACTATATCATAGTTCTTCAAGTCTCCAGTGAGTTGTTTGGTCGTGTTAAGGGAGCCATGCTGGTAATTATTATATTCGTTGGACCCATCAGCCTCATCCTACAAAGTTGAAATGAAATTAGCTTAACTAAAAGAACAGTAATTGAATCAAATGAACCCAGTATATCCCACACAAAGGTAGAGTTCAATATTTTCAATGGGCCCCACCTTTCCCATGTCTCCAAAAATGATTACGCGTTGTAGAGAGTCTTGACCAGGATAAGGAGATGATCTGAACTCGTAAACCCGACTCCAAATAAGCGTACCGTTTAAAAGTTTGTGGCCCATTTTGTAGGTGTACCTGCATAAAGTTTAGTACATTCCAAATTATGTCACATGTCCCTTATTTTTGTCCCATTACGTCCCGTCCTATCCTAGTCTAATGTTGTGCCAAACATGGGACAACAAGTTTTTGTTCTATCATGTCCCGTCCTATCGTGAGTGTAATCAGAGATTATATTATTGCTTGACTTTACAAAGAGAGGGTACAATGAATATATATAAACAAGAAAACCTAAAAAAGGAGAAATCCTAGGGCCCACGGGCCTAAACAACTAAATACACTATTTACATTCTAATAGTGAGTATCAAACGCAATATAGATATTTGGTAAAATAGTAAAAAGATTCTCTCGAATTGTCACCTCGGTCAAATGTTACAAGTTTCATAGGATGGATGTTTGGATGATTATTTTCATTTAAATTGACTACCTCATGTAACTATATAAAAATCTCAAAAGTTGGGGATCTTCATGGAAATTTCTGTTCTACTCTTTTGGAGTAGAGGTTAGGTTTGCGTACATTGTACATCTTACCCTCCCCCAACCCCACCACCCAGTAGGATATACCAGGTTTGGTTTGGTTTTACTTAACTATAAAAATTTGATGAATGTATAGACATATATATATAGGGTTCGGTTCCGGTGAGAAGTTGAGGGTAACGTGGGTTATCAACCGTTAGATGAGACGTGGATGCACATTAGGATGAGATGCACTGGATCAATTCCCTTTTAAAGCACAATTCATGAAAAGGCATGAGATTAAAAGTGATCAACGGTTCAGATCCACTTCTCATGCTTCTCCGTTAACCTTAGCTTCTCACACAATCCTTCACTTATATATACATATATATATATAGAGAGAGAGAGAGAGAGAGACCCTGGGGGTGTCAGAGGAAAACCCTGAAAAAATAAAAAGCTGACGAGACCTTGGTAACCGTTCATCTGGACAGTATCCACATATGCATGTTACAAGTTGCTTGTAACTCTACTTCTAAATGTCGATTTTTATAGGAGAACGAGAGGGTATTAAGAATGAAATAAAGAATATTCTAACATACACTGAGTTGGGCCATAATTCCTTCAAGAATCCAGTATGAATGAATCCAGGATCGCGCCAACCAACAGTTCGTGCCGGTGCTCCTGCACGCATACATAAACTAATCACCTCAAAAAGAAATTAAAAAAAACAATTGCTCCATTCATACAATAAAATTTGACTCTTGAGGGTCAAACCAACATGAAATTTTGATTTATGCTGACTGGTTACATACCACAAAGGCTATTTCGGTCAATTGTGAGTGTTGCAGCAGGAGAACGCTGCTTATCCTCGCCTCTCCGAGCCCATTCAACAAAAGGCTCTGCTTCATTGATTCCATATCCACTCGTCCACGTTATAGTCATCTAACATACATATATACAAGATATTAGTATAGAGAAAGGTTCAAATGAGAAGTGCTAAAAAAATGCGAAGTAGAGAAGTGATCTCCACC
>LUCG01171426.1:0-11049 GCA_001633085.1 Carthamus tinctorius
CGCGCTCTCGGCTGTCCTCACGTTCACAACCAAAAAGTGGTTCACATTTGAACCCACACCTATGTATGTATGTAATTGAACTAAAAATTATATGTATAAAAAAGTCAATAGAAAAACAATAATAGCTAAGGAACAATGTCCTTAAATGGTGTTATGGTGTACCCCCACCACCTTGTCTCATCCCTTCAATTAATAAATTAAATGCACCTCTAAAACTTTTTATATTTTGAAAATACAAAATTTATGATCATGTATAACACCCCATATTTGGGTCATATATGTAAAAGATGGTGCAAATGAAGGACTAAGGTTGTCATAAAGGTTCAAGTCTAAAAATTAAGATCTTATAAAAAGAAAGATACAGGAGGACTTAGAAAGCTTTTCATACGATGATACCAGATTTTTTCATGCATTTTCTATTGACATGCCTTTTCCTTTTTGTCGATGTTTAATATCGTTCGAAGTGTTTTTAGCCTAATTCTACCATTTTGAGAGATATTTAAGGTCTTTTTTGCTTGATTTTAAAGGATTTTTAAGTTCTTTTTATTAATTTCAAGGGACTTTTTGGGTTTTTTGGTTGACTATGAGGTATAGTTGCACCTTCTAAAACGATACAATTGCACTGTTTAAAAAAAATACAGTTGCACCTTTTACAAACCTATTTTTTACCTTACGACGGATGAATGATACGGTGACATGTGCCACCATAACCACCAATATAGGTCCGCCCATGAAGGAAGATGTGGACTTCATACTTGATAGTAACTATGCAAGCTCAAAGTGCAGGATGATAGGATAATTTTTATCCCATGACTAGCTTATTAGAAGTTTGGAGGAAATCTAAATCTCAAAATCGGATTGTTATTATGGAGAAAATCAATTCTTATTCTCTTGATTCTTTCTCAATATGATCTTAGTGAATCAATTAACATTATCGTTATGCCTAATGTGAGGCTTTAAAAACCATTTATTTGGATGATGAAGCATAAAACAAATAATTGATTTTGATGGATGATTTGGTGTTAAATCAATGTTAGAACGTGTTTACAGATAAAATTGCATGTTGTCAATGTGTTTATGCAAAAATAATTAAAGAATGGGGTGATTTGGTGTAAAAATAAAGTTTTTGGATCTGTAATAGTAAAACAATTGATTTTTGGAACCACGACACGACCTATGCATTAGACATAATTGTGTAAGACATGGCATGTAGTTTGGCACGATAGTATGAGACGTACGATCATGTGAGTTTCTTGAATGACTTAGCACAATATTATGGGTATGTGTCTTAACAATGTGAGGATATTAGGCAATTTGGCACACCATAGTAATGAGCATCAATATATATTGGGGTAATGTATTTAATATGTACATATAGCTGTTGGTATCGGTATAAGCTAGATTATTCTACACGGCAAGATGTGCCTTCATGCGAGTTATAAAATGAAATACATGTCTAGTATGTTTTCCAGATTGATTTACATGCTATATATTAGATGGTAAATGTACTTTAATATATCGACTATGTTATGCATGAATAAACATTTTTTTTAGAATGTGTGTAAGGACATGAACCAGGAGTCGTAGACTTCGATTTGGATTTAGAAATAGATGAAACATGTGCTTCCAAATGTTCTAGTTATTTTCCTAGTTCTATATGGGATGAATTACTAACACGTTGACAATTAAAAATAAGTAAGTTATATTTTTATAGTTCAATTTTAGTTCGTAAAAGGCTTTTGTTGTTTATTTTTACATCTATTTGTGTGTGTTTATATATTTAATACATATTAAAATATGTAAAATCTTTTTAAAAATACGGATTTTAATCGTTATGCACAAATTAACAATACATGTACAAATCTCTTTTATAGCAATAGTATTATACCATTTGTAAATATTAAGAACTAGTTATTAAAAGTCTGGGCTTCGCACCGGGTTATAAACTGTGATAGATTTTATAACTTATATGAAATATAAAGTTTGTACGTATGTTGTCATAGGAAAGATCAGTATGATGGATTTCATGTATTATGTTGAGTATTTAACTATATGTCTATAATCAAAAAGAGGTATATGGTGCAGTTGATGACTGTTTTATGTGACTGTTAGCATGTAAATAATATGTATAAAAAATGTAGATAGTGTGTGTGTGTGTGTTTTTTTTTCTATAAATAAATATTNNNAATGGTTATTTAAACAAATAAAAAGATTTAATAATTCAATAAATAAAAAATATTAACTTTAAGAGATTTTAACCTACATTGAAAAAAATATCATGTATTTATCAATAGTTTAACAAAATTATTTGATTAATTTTTATTAAAGTTATAGTAGTTTATAATTAACTAATAAACAAAATGTCCTAATAAGATAAATAAAGAAAGTAAAAGTTAACAAAATGTGAATTATTTAATTTGAGAATAAAAAATATAAAGATGGTCTACTATAAAAATCAAATATGTAATTTAATCAAACATTTTTTGGATGAATTAACCACTTAGCTTAATAAAGTTGGATGGAGAGATGAAAATGAAATAAAAATAAAAACTATAGGAATAGAAAAATAATTTTTAAAGATCAAGGACGAAAAGCATTGTAAATATAAAACTGCAGGGACTAAAGTCGTACAATAATTGTCAAGATTACCATTCATCTTCCTAGTAATTGTTATATACCTGCAGGGACTAGTCAATATACATGCGCCATGCGGCAAGAAATACACTTTTATTATAAAACACGTCTTTGGCCCGATGGTAACCGGGTTATTAGTGTATCCAAATGCATCAAAAGTAAAGGACTTTAAACTCAAGAAGAACATTGACGAGACAAAATGATAGAGCAAATCCGGTTAATATGATTTATCATTACAAAACAACAAAATTATAAACCAACCAAGGTTTCTTTTACCTTGGACGACTGTTTTCTCAATCAAATGATCCAAGTCTATTTCTTTTAATTCTTAAAACATCCAAACAAAAATCAAATGAAGTATATTGGCCTTGTGAATTGTTTGTCCAAGTGCAAGGCCTTGTGAATTGATTCAAGCAAGAGAACAAGAACGCTTGTGAATGAAGTATATTGGTTTTGTGAATTGTTTGTTCAAGTGCAGTTCAAGTGCAGGTCCTTGTGAATTGATTCGATCAAAAGAACAAGAATCCAGTTACATAAATCACGACTTTTATTTGATTAAACAAAATCCCATATAATTTATAAATATATGGAGATAGTTATACTACCGCTTGAATTGCAGTAAACGGAAACCCATACAAATTCAATAAATGTATTAAGATAGTATTGCATGAACGCAAAGTGACATTTTCTTTTAAGCATCAGTTTAACTAAGGGATTCTTTATCGGGTAAGCTTTTATCGATGAGAGTCTATACTCTCAAGGAATTTTTTAGGGTGGCAAAGTTTGAGGAATTATGTTGAAAAGACATTTGATTAAATGATTATTTGTCAACATGTAGATCATGACAAAAGAAAGATGTCCGAATTTAGTACCTTTTATGTGTACAAGCAAAAACCTACTTCTCTTGCTTCATCAAATTCTTGGAAGACATTCATGGTGGGTGAGAACTAGATTGTGGCATCACTTGCAGATTGCCAAACATGAATATATAAAACCAACATAAATAACCAAAAATTTACACAATACTTATTTATATAATGGAATGAGCCACATATGGTTCTACTTAAGTTTATAAAGTGCACTGCAAGTTTATTAGCATATTCATCTAACATTTGGGTTCATCTGAAACATAACCCAAAAACATAATCGATTTAAAACAACCGAAGAGTGAAAAAAGCAAAAAGATCAGATAGAGAAGCATATAAAGAAGTTATATAGATATATACAGTTTCCTGCAGAGTGATGAAAGACAACAAGCAATTTGTCCTCAAGAGTGGCAAACCTTTCCATATGAACGATTATATCTATTATCTCCGTTTCTCTTCTGGATGTAGCCACACATTCACCACAACATGTTCCACTTCGGTTATAGTAGGTTTAAATGTTGTATAGAACTTACCCTTCTTCCTCTATTTATACATAGATATCCATGGTTGTCCATATCAGACCAACATCTAAAAGAGCTCTCAAAGCCGTCATGCTTTCTACAAGTCAAACTAAGAAACAAAAAAGTAGTTCTTCATATATCCTATCACTAAATAGGAAATCTAGAAGAAACATGCAAGGAACCAAGGACCTCATCATAAGAAAAAAGTTTAAAGCTTTCTTATAATGAAAGATAGCAGAATCAAGGTTACCTGAAATTCATTGAACTCACAATCATTTGACGCACTGTCCATATCCATATCACAAAGAATAAATATCTTTTTCAAGGATCTAATGAATATGGGTTTTAGAGTTGAGATTTTTTTTATCAAACAAGGTGGTTGTTGGATGAACCACTACTTTTTTAGCACACTAAACACCTCAAGTACCTAAAAAATAAATAATATGACCTTGTGTTTCTAACCATGGAACACGTTAAAACTATGATCGAGGTCGATATAAACATGATTTGAGAAACAAAGTTCCAACATTCTAACTTCTCCAAATTAATGCACATGGAACAAGTTATAAATATATCATATCATCAAAATGATCTCGCTTTAAGAGTACAACAAACTCAAATATGACATAATTATTGTGGAAAACAAAGAATTATCGAAGTGATATACCTGTTGTAACTTGCTATAGGATATTTTTTATTTCCTTTACAAGAAAACCATAGATGTTCCATCATTGTGTGGGTTTAAAAGTATGTTAAAGGAAATACTTTCTAGAGTTTCACACCATATATATACCTGATATACCTGTTGTAACTTGCTATAGGATATTTTTTTATTTCCTCACGAAACACCCCCTCTATGTTTCCCGATAGAGGCCGGGTTTGCTTACATCATACCTCCTCAAGATCCCAAATATAATAGATATATCGGTTTCGTAATGAATTCATAAGGAAAACTTGAAGGCACACTTTTTCTTTTCATCTACTTTTCATATTCCTCATTATATTATCTTCAAACAATCAAATCGGGGTCTATAGTTTGCATGCGTTAGGTGAGACTTTGACCATAGCTTAAATGTCACATAACTTTTAAGCAAAAANTTTCAATGTTTTCCATTATATGAATAGGGACACACATATATAGATAATGGCATGGTCAAATACATAAAAACTATTCATCAGACAAAAAAGACAAATAAAAAATGCACAATATTGAAATGCATCAATTTTTATCAAAATGTCATATAAGAAATCAAACAAACTAAAATTTTACCTTCTCTTTAGTAGGGAGTTTATGCTAGTACCCACCTCCCTAGAGTGCATTGCCTGTAGTTATTTCGCAACTTTCACTGTCGTGATGTCTACCAATTCCTTAAAGCAAAAGTTGTTGAAAAGAACAAATTATTCATAGCAACTTTGGTGGTTGTGATAGGTTTATTCACCTAAAAGACTTACAAACCACTAATTTGGTGGTTGTCATAGGCTTATTCATCTAAAAGACTTACATGCCACTGATTTAAGCATTTATGTCTGTTTTTGTGGCTGCTGAAACAACAATTTGTGAATCTAAATCCTAAAAATCAGAACACGGTAGACCAATTAGAAATGTGTAACAAACAAAAATTGTAACTTAATTCTTTTTTCTATGGACTATGGCTTCATTGGCCCCTAACCATCTTCCTATTACAATCTATAACTTTCATATATACTAATTCAAATCTTAACAAGGATATATACCTCCTTACCAACTTAGATAACATATACAAGTACCCTAAAAAATGGAACTTTTGTCCATTACTTGGTAGGCTGGTTGTTGGCTTTATGTGTAAAAAACTTAACATATCTGTTGTTCTATACACACACACATAATCGAAGGAGGGTATAACGGAAAATGCACCAACACACCATGTTTTGAATCTGAAACAGCTGGGGGAGGGGATCTGATTAGGAGAACCTGAATGAAGGCGATCATCTGCATGTAGATAAATCTTTTTAGTAACTTCTTTGAGATTATATGGAAGCAAGATTTTTTGATAAATTATACCCTTTACAAGATTGTGATTCTGTAATTTTGTTATTTGGTTACATCTTACGAGTTACTTAAATGTCTGCTTATACAGTTAAAACTCAAGTTAATCTAACGCATCTAAAAATAAGTTTTTATTTTTATATCTTGTATGACAGTAGTCAAACTCATTATTTGGGTATATAGTTTGGTGCCAAACTTTTGTCAACCGACTTATGCACGTTCTTGTCAAATTAGAAGGAAAAAAATGTGATTTTGATGCAACGCTCAGAATAAAATTGGGATGCTATTTCTTCCTTATACCCCCACTATAGTCAATAACTTGTCAAGAACCAACACACTATCAAAAAACATAATAGATTCAGATGGTGCCAAAGATCTTACCATGGCAAATGCAGCACAAACAACACCGAATCCTGGAAACACGAAAGGAGCCTTGTCAGACAAGAATAAAGCTGCAGAAAAAAGAAGCAAAACTTCATTAGCTATAGTTGATATCAACTAAAAAGATAACATACCCTTGAAACTTGAAAGTTTCTTCACCTGTTAGAGGACTGAAAGTCATTAAAGCAACAATACTGGCAAAGGAACATAGTCCTGTAATGCACCCTTGAGCCTTTCCCTGAAAACAAAATAAATAAAATCCATGTAAAAGATGATATAAAAATCCATTTATTGTTAACTTAATCAATTGATTCTAAAGAAAGATAACTTCTTGAACATATGAATAACTACATGGCTCTATTATTCTTTGAATACAAACCAAGTACGCTTTAATTTGTATTACCTACTCAGTAGGACCGACTTGTTTGGATACAATGCTCCGTAACTGAAAAGTATCAGTTTCCTTATAAGATAAGGATAAATAAAAAAGTAAAGGCGGAAAATGTAGCAAAGAGACGGAACTCACGCTTGGTCCTGCAAAAAGAGCCAGAATCTGAAATGCAGATGCAAAATAAGCAACCTGTTTAATACAAATTACAGAAGTCGTTAGCAAATGAGAAATACACTCAAAAGATAGCGTGCATATATATCTCACAGTCGATTATATTAAAAAGAGAGAGCTCGTTCTTGATAATTCGGCATGAATACGTACCCAGGGAGCCGAAGCTATGTTGGGAAGGAGGATCTGCATTTAAAAGACAAACATTATATCAGAAAATTCAGTTTGGGGGAGTTTGTTAACCTCTTAATAGTTCCATTAAGAGGCAAACTCTGCATTATATTTCATGGATTACCCCTTTGGCTATCATATTTCAGAAAGAGGGGGGTTAGCTTTTGTTGAATTACCCCTTTGGTTATCATATTTCAATTTTCTTAGGAATTATCTTTACTTGGAGTATTGCATTATGCTTATAGGGGAGTGCTAAATTTCAAACCAAATTTTAAGCTTTCAAAACCTCGTATAATATGGCAAGCAAAGGTAAGTATATGAGAACTTCAACCTTGATGTTCTTTGGGGACCAGATCTGTCATGAATATGCATTTATTAAATCTGTTAGAAATTAGAACAAAATGGATATCTACTTAGATGTACAACGTTGAAGAAGAGCCCAATTGCAAGAAGTTTTTCTTCTTTGATAACTTTAGCCAAGAAGGGCATAAGAACCATCTGTAGGAATTGAATACAAGACAACTTTTAATATTAAAGTTCAACCACAAAAACATACAAAATACATCTTTCACCCTACTGATTGTATTACCTAGCAACTCATGAAGCAAGAGCGATAATGTTCGATTCCAAGGGTGCTATCAATATATATATATATATATATATAGGATCACACCANTTGACTAAAATTCAGATACCATGGTTACCTAAAAATATGCTAAATTTAGAAGACACACTTGAGATATAATCCCTGCGATGCCGTTGATGATCGACAGATCAGCAAACTGATCTTTATCAAAATGGAATTTTGCCTTTAAATAGAACCACAATATACAAATATGAATGTTTAACTTATGGAAAGGAATCAAGCCTCAAGGATCAAAGTAGTATTCTGGTTAGTCTTTCTTTGAGTAAAGTATGACAATTAGTTGATGATATATAAAGTACCATTAATGCAGGAAGAAGGCCGAGTTCACCGAGGCTAGTGAAAAATGCCACGATAGCTGCTTGTGAAAATGTCCAGCTGAAAGTAACATTATAAGCCTTCAGATTTTCTCATCTAAGTCCCAAGTATTCACATAAAATACTTATAGAAATTGGTCCTGTTTTACCATATTTGGCTGGTGAAGTCAGTGAGAAATCAAACTACAATCTTTTCCACATGTAAGTGTTAATCAAAATCAATTGTGAAGCAAAAATCAATATTGAAAATCAGTTTTGTACATTGCCTCCTCTTAAAAAAAACTATTCTCTATCACCTAGACTAACCTCAAACATTGAAAATAGAGTGTATTATTTTCCTAGGTAATGTGCCTGTACCAAATTAACCAAGATACTTGCTAAAATGGCAAAAAAAATCAATAAATTGTTGTGAAGTGAGTCATTCTAAACAAAGTTTGCATTATGTTTTCTCATATTGGTGCATTATTTGCCATTGGTTACACAATTCTATTGAGATGTAACAAATCCACAAGGTAATTTTAGAAAATAGTGCATTTAGTACGTGGGAGATGCCAGAAGAAAAAGTTTGTTGTCCCATTTTTTGTGTGGGACAAAAATCATTAAAATAGGTGAAACAAATCATGGAGATGGACAAGATAGGTGGTTTACTAAAATACATGTGTCAAATTAAATCCCTAAAACAATTCTTGCAATGAAACCATAAGATAAGTTAAAACTCTCAATGTACGATTGCAATCGTTACTAACTCACGAATTGAATTTGGGCCAAAAATCACAATATCTCATTGTTATTTGCAAATTCCAGTAGTAGAATTACATGTAGATCATTGTTATTCTTGCAAATGATTGCTCTTTTTATAAGATTCCTTTAATAATGTAATTATAGAAATTCCCATGAATCCAAACACTATATTAAGTATCAATTGCCATTCAAACAAAATGCTCAAAACCCTTGGAAATAAAAGTCAATCGAATTTTCAAATTCATATTTAATCACTCAAATGAAGAATCCGATATCACATATTGAAATCAAGCAAACCCAAAAACTTCCATATTTGCAAAATTGAATGGCAGAACAACAAAATCTAAGAAACTCAGATCAGGGAACACGCGAGCAAAGCAATCAATCAATAAATAAACCACAAGAAATGTAGGAATTAAACAGACATGGATGTTTTTTTACTTACTATTGTAGTCTGGGATCAACGCTCACCATTTCTGCTTACAGAAAAGACCCACCATGTTGCTCAGATTCTTTTGGTTTAATCTAGAAACAAAAAGCTTATAGAACAAAACCATCCGACGTCAACTTGACGAGTACGATATATAATGATAATGATAATAACAAAACAAAACCTGGTTCTGTAATCCTTCTTAGATATGATAAAATTAGGTCTGAAATCTTCAAATCTTGAGAATATTGGAAAAAGAAAACTAAAATTCGCAGATGAGTTCTTCAAGGGGAAGTTGAAATTCGAGAAGAAAGAGAGAAGGTTCAATAAAAATTGGAATGTAGATGGATGATTTTCCACCAAATAGCGCCTCTTTGTGCTTCAATTCCATTTGCAGAAGCATAGTGGTTGCGGTATATGCGACGAATTTGGGGAGATGTGGAGATGGAGACTGAGGGGAGATCGTGGGGGAAGAAACCGGAGGTGAGATGGGAACCGGGAAGGATCGTGGATAAGAAAAGAGAGGTGGGATGCTTTAACAACTTGTACGCACTGTTATTATCTTAAAATTCAAGAGGTAACTGTTATAACGCTTTTATAATAGGAGTATAGATAATGAAAGCTTGAAGGTTTTTAAATATTCATATTACTATATTCATATGAATAACTCAAGTTCTGTAAACACACAGATTTATCTTAATTTAAAAAAAAAAACCTAAACCATCGTATATATAATTAGTTCTTAATTAAGCAAAGCAAATCAAAAAACGATATCTTGTTATTAATTATTGTAAGTATCTTTTACCTTTTTTGAAACGAAAAAAAAAAAGACAAAAGCAGTTAAAAGAAACAACAAACCAAAATGACCTTTTATTTATCTCAACTAACGAATTTTAAGAGTGTTAGTTAAAGTACACGACAATGATGAGTTGAATATAAGTACTAAATCCATAATAAATATAATATAACGACCTTAGTCATAAAAGACATATGAGAACACAAGAATCAAATTCATAATTCACTCTTAATATTTTTTCCACAAATGTTTTTTTTAACGACGGATAACTTACACACACGTTTCGAGGGTATCCAGATCCAAACGGGCATCGACTAATCCCCCGTGTCCATAAACCGACCCTATGGACTGACCCATGAACTCACCCCTGAATCGGCCCTATAGGTGGGCCCAAGAACTAGGTACCGTAACAAGTCGTCCCCTGCAGGGTTCGAACATTGGCCAACTGAGGATACCATCCCCTGTAGGCACAAAAGTGTTACCTCCACCCACTAGGTTAGAACAACTTTGGTTTTCCACAAATGTTGTTACTTGGTCCGAACATTAATAGTTAAGTTTTTCACGTAAGTTTTGAAGCCAAAATTCATTTCATGGGTTGCTCCAATCACATGTACTTTGCTAGACCACTTGAGTGCTAGCATGGACGACAAACCTTCCCCCGTTATCCATTCAAGGACGTTGACTATCATTATTAGGTGGTGTGTGGTACAGAGAAAAGAATCGGAGAGAATTGGAAATGGAAATGGGAAGAAATAGAAATGGGGTGGAGAATTGGAATTAATCTCTTGTTTGGTATCCTCAAAGAAACGAAACAGAGAAATGATGGCTCATGTCAACATTCGGCAGCATCGCCGATGCCGGTGGTTAGGGTTGTTCAGTATTTGAATGCTATTCGTAAAACTCGAAATTCGAACCGACTCGAACTCGAATAATCTAATATAAATCGAGTTGTTTGGTTTTCAAA
>LUCG01171618.1:0-11238 GCA_001633085.1 Carthamus tinctorius
ACGGTTTTATGCATTAAAACCAATAATTTCACAAAGCATTTTACGTTTATCACGCATATAAAACCACACAGCTAACGGCATTAGGAAGGTGTTTATTTCACACAGCTTAACCCGGCAAACTCACATAGCATGGTTGCACGTATGGTTTTTAATGAGCTCACACAACATGCTCGACCTATGGCCTTACACCATAGTACTCCCCCGTTGCCACACAAAAACATATGTATCACAAAGCATTACACATTTATTGCATAAACGACATATCGAAAACACCGGTAAAACTTTTAACATGCTTGCAAGCAGTCATAGATAAAAACACATGCAACCATTTTAGAAAATCACGTATAACTCACAGTGATCGTCGCCCAAACCGTTCCTTGCAGTGGCTGGTATCATCCTATTGGCATGGAACTAACTACTACGCAGTGTACCTTCGACCCTCATTTTGACGTTCACCGATGCCTTTGCTTACAATAGATCTCCTTGATGACTAATTTTACTTGAAGCTACCAACAACAAACCCCATTTATACTGAGATATCATCAGTTTTTCTTGAAGAAGGAAACTATAAAGTCATAATAAATGGATGGAACTTTTATTTCCATTAAATTCCATGAAAGCCAAAATTAATTGAAGGAGGGTTCACGTCGGTTTAATTTCATGCAATTGAAAGTAACATTGCAAATTTTAGGGTCTAACCCCTCCCTTGTTTTGTATTTACAGAACAAGTCCTTATATATTGACAATTATCGTTTTTTTTTGTTATTACATAATCAAACATAGTCAAGTGGTCACTCCAAAGTCGGCCAGAGTAAATAAGGATCAAAATGGGTCAAATCAAACCTAAAGCTTAGCATATGAAACTCTATGCTCATGGCTCATGTTTATTCAAGTACACGTGTCGCTTTTTCACTTGTTTTGCGCTCGGCTATATTCTTATATCGTTTTTGATTCTATATCGTTTTAGAGTGATCTTTTTATATATAATTTTATTACTATTCATCATAACCTTCTTCTAACAACTTTTTCACCACAATCACCTTTTCACGAATCAATTCCATGTTCTGAACTTTATTCTACCCATGAACTTACAATTTCGTTAATGCGAAATTAGATGGCCATAAGGCCTTTAGCTTCGTGATTCTAAGATACACACCAACCTGATACGATTAGCTATTGAGAATCATGAAAACAATACAAATAGAAGTGTTATACCACAATTTATTCCCTCTTTCGGATGCCCTTGGTTGCTTGGATTCCGATGGTGTAAAAGAACAAGCAAAGCTCTTTGCACTTTATATCACTTCTTCTTTCTATGTACCATATCGAAAGTTAACTCCCAATTACAAAGAATAGGTGACTTTTATTCTTGAACTTCATGATTATTGGTTCATATGGGAAATCAATCTCCTTTCCATAGTCGTTGCCTTAAAGTTCCTTGTTTCCATACTAACTTTCATTTTTCCTTCAACTCAAGATTCCATCGCCATTTTTTTGAAATTCTAAGTATTATTACATAATCTTTTATATATTTCCTGGAATGTTTCTTTTATTGATTAAACCCTTATACTACTTGTCCTTAAAAATATGACATTTCTCAGCCTTATAAGACGATAATATGTGAACTCGTGATTCACATGTTCATATGTAAACCCTTTTATTAGTTCACATGTAAATTGTTTAACTGATTCATATATGAACCCATGTTAATTAGTTCATATGTAAATCTGTTAGATCATATGTGAATCACAGAGATTCATATGTAAATCAGTTGTTTCACATGTGAATCACAAATGTTCATATGTGAATCACAAATGTTCATATGTGAATCAGTTAATATGTGAATTACACGGGTTCACATATGAACCCGTTTGCCGCCTATTTGTGAAAGTTACTAAACTATCCCTCTATTTTTGGTATAGCCAAAAACTTTGACCGGTCAAAGCCGCAATTCTTGACCAATCAAATCTGATCTTGATCGTATGAAGAGCTATGATCACTTCTCTACTTCTCATATATATAGCACTCCTCATGTGAACCTTTGGCTATATATATAGGTGCAGGATCATGTGGGAAGCTGAGTTTAGCGTGAGAAGTGAATTTGAACTGTTGATCACTTTTAATCTCATGCGTTCCCATGAATTGCACTTTAGAATGAAGTTTTCTTGTATTCTTAAATAGTTAGCGTTCTCGTATGAACCTACCTCTATATATATATATGTATGTGTGCACGCGTGTGTACGTTTTTATACCTCTATGTTTATCATTAACGCGTTCTTCAAATTAATACAAGTATGTAATATTGTAATTTCAAATTTATATACATACTTTTCCTTTTAGCATTTATTTGCGACGACTTCCCAAAATGAGTCCAGAATAATAACATGAAATCAAGTGGCAATAACATCTGAAGATTGTTTAATTAAAGATGTTAGGAGTAGCCATTTGGGAAATCCAATTTGTTCAAGCTTTTCTCTTGGTTATCTTTTAAATATTATAAAAATCGTTGTAATTGTTACTATTTATCTTTTGTAAATTCTAATATAAACATATTACAAAGACATTATGACAACATCTTTAATTTGGAACTTTGGCTAACACGACCATCATTAGCGGTTAATAAATAAACGAGACCCATTAACATATATAGAAGTCCGTTCATTTGTTAACGTCCGATTTGTGTTAACCAGTTAACCAAAAATGAACCAATAAGATTTCTCATTTTTCCTTTTATTTCGTCTATGTGGACCATCCTTGCATATTTTAAGAATTAATTAAAATCTCTTTAAATTAGAAAGTTAATATTAACCGTTGATTAAAATGATTAACGATGGTTGTTGGTTAACATGGTTAACACAATTGCACGGTTAACAAATAAACGAGAGTACGAGACCCTATTAACATACTAGTCGGTGATATTATTTAATTAACTGAAAACCAAAATATTATTAATGCGATTCTTTTTCTCCAAACTCAGAGCAATTTATGGATGAGTGATATTAAATTAAAAGGTATAAAATAATAGAAATACTTGTAGCTACTTTAGCAAATGATTCCTTTACATATATATGTTGGTCTAAACCCTAACTTTTTGGTAAGTAAACTAGACAAAGATGCCCTACAATTAAAGCAAAAGATCACATAGTGTCACCTCTAACCATGGCAATGTTGATTCAAAGATCTTTATAAGGTGGATAGAAAACCCTTTGACCATAGATCCATAAGAATATAAATGGGTCCTTCAAACTTAAGTTATTTAATTATCATATCTTGGTGTAAAAAAGATATCTAAAAGTTTGTTATATGTTGAGTAAGTGATACTTTTAGTACATAAGAAAAATTACACATCAATAAGATCATGAAGTACATAATTTATGTCCATCTTAATATCTAATATGCATATGAACTACAAAATTTATTTTAATTGAGTGTTACTTTAATCTACTTTTTAAACAAAGCCAATTGTATTTACATATCACAACACCAAAAAAGAGATAGTAACATTTTTTTATTAGAAAATGTAATATTGCCTATTTTACTATAGATATAGATAAAGATATAGATGTATATGATTTATAACTAATGATCAATTAATCTATTAAAGACGAAAAACGAATAGTAACCAGTTAAAATTTAATGTAAAAATCATTGTAAAAACATTACTTTTTAGACCGCAAATCACAAACATAAAAAAAATAAGCTACATTTACATTGTAAAGTGATTGTTGAAAAAAAAACTAAAGTTCTTTTGAAGCAACTCACATCCTATATGTCTATAACTTATCTTTTCTTTCATCAATTTTTTTGTACAATCGAGAAACAAAGCAAAGAATAACGTACATTTCCACAACCATAAAGTGCAATGAGTAGTTCAATAGTGATGGAGAGGTGAAAGAGATGAATATTATATTTATCGTCCCGACAATCTTAATTTTGTTTATTGGTAGTGTGAGATTTGTTTAAGATGTTATAAACATTCTCTTAATGACAGATCATACTTGATGAATTTTCCCTCCATCCCGATTTCCTGATGGTACACAAATTAATTACGTTGATACCAATTGTAATGTCACGAAGCCCAAAGAAACAAACCAACTCAATAACCTTTAATTTAATTTAAGGGCAAATTGCATGAAAATGTATTGTACTTTCATTCGATTTCTATTTTGAGTAACGTATTTTTAAAACATCCGGTTAGGTACCTAAGATGAAGACTTTCAAACATTTAAGTATTTAGATGACTTGTTTAACCATTAACAAGTTGTCATAACTGACATGACATATGATGTGGCATGCAAGTCATTTTTATTTGTTGAAATGACAATTACTATGGATTATTATTATTTTTCTATGTTTTTCTGATTTAAACGATAAAAAATATTTTGAAATATGTAGTATAAATAAATAATTATTAATAAAAAATATTTATTATTAATGGTGATTAATTGGTAAATAAATATTATTAGTAATTGTTGATATTATTATTATTTATCATTTGCTATTGTTAATTGTAAATAAATATTAATTGTCAATAAAAATGAATTATTATCAATATTTATAAGTATTAATTAATGATAATGAATGTTAATATTAACAAAAATTCATTAGTTAATTTTAAAAATATATTAATATAAATAATTTATTACTATCTTTTTAGTTCTTCTGGTTATCAAAAACAAAATACAATAATTTTAAATATGATTATGTAAGTTAAATACTTTTAATGAAATATTCAATTATGTATTTAATTATATATTTAAAAAATATCTTTCACCATGGAACGAAAAAGCATAGAAAAGTAATAGAAATACACATTATTTGCTATATCAATAAATAATAGTAACTTCTGGTCACGTCATGTGCCATGTTAGTATGGTAACTTATTAATAGTTAAACAAGTTACTTAGGTACTTAAATGTTTGAAACTTTTGATCTTAAATACCAAAACAAATGTTTTCAAAATATGTTACCTAAAATAGAAATCAAAGCAAATTACATTATCTTTTTATGCAATTTGCTCTTAACTTAATGTCATAACATAACTTAGTAATTAATAGTTCACAACATAATTAAGACTAATATATAACCTACAAATCTCATTCCTTACGTTATATAAGACGAGTTGTTACAAATCAGTGTTCTATTTTAAATAAATATAAGAAAGATTGTAATTACTTTAGTGTTAATAACTTTATTTATTAAACTATAGAAAAGTAATCCCTAGATGAAATGGTTTGATTGTTGGCTAAGGTATTGGAAAGATAGGAAAAAATTGTAAATTAAATTCAAGAATATTTTTTAACCCATACAAGATGAATATTCAAAGCATTATGACTTCTTTATGAAATGGCCCCTCTATTATTCTTGAATTAACTAGGAGGGGTCATATCTCACTTTCAATAATATGTTGATGTTGTTCATGCTTATATATATATATATATGCATCCTCTATCAAAAAGAATATTAATGTTTTCTTTTTTTCATCTTTCATTTTCATTTTTCATTTTCATTTTTAATTTCGGGGATTTTTTCGGGTTATTGGCGCCTATGCCCATGAAGGCACCCTACCATTAACCTTATACCTATTTCTTCTCCCTCTTTGCAACCCATACCCCTAAAAAACCGTTATAAGAGCCGTTAAAACGGATTTTTATATAGACGACAAAAAAAAACACATTTGACTAATTTCAGTCAAATAACGGTGTAACGGACCGTTATAACGGTGTAACGGGGAGTTATAACGGTATAACGTGGACTGGTCAAATAGAGAGAGAAAATGGGTATAGCGGTAAATGTGGGGTGCCTTCATGGGCATAGGCGCCAATAACCCGATTTTTTCATGTCATTTTGGTAGAGTTAACAAACGCATTTTTGAAATTTCAAACAAATGCAAGATTGAATTAAAAATATTAAGTCAACAATAATGTTAATAATTAAATATAATTACATATACCAAAAAATTGAAAAATCAAGAAAATTAAAAAGCTTATAAAAATGTTTGACAATCAAAAACTAATTTAGAAGATAGCTTATTTAAGCTTATTGAAAAATGTTGTTTGATTTGTCATAAGCTAATTTTGTAAGATTCTTTTGTTTAACTATAATGTGAAGGTTATTTTATTTTTTTGAACGGCAAGTAAACACATACACACACATGTTTTCGGGGTACTCGGAATCAAAGGGCATCCAACAAATCCTCATCGACCACAACCCAACCCAGTTAAGGGTACCTTTATTTGGCAGACCTACGATCATGGATATCGCCACATGCTCTTCACGGGGTTCAAACCCGGTTAGTCAGGGATATCATCCACTGACCCTCCATGATATTACTTTATCACTGTGCTAGACATGTTTTGATATAATCTGAAAGTTGTTACTAAGATATTTTCTAATATTAATATTTAATTATTATTAATCATATTATGCAATTAGTAGAATTGACTAACTTATTGATGTCTTTTGATCATCTTATATTCCACAATTAGCCTATCAACAAGTAGAGTCTTTTGGTCTAGCGATATTTACTAATCCATCCTTTTTTTTGATCATTTGTATTCAACAATTAGTTTATTAACTATTAGAGACTCTTAGATGTCAAGGATTCAAACACTACATAATATAGGGAGTGAGTTTAATTTATCATCCATAAATATCACTTAAATAAAAAACTAGCTTATCAATTAATAACTAATTTTTTAACACAGTTAATTGATAAGCATGTTTACCAAACCTACTCTTAAAGCATTTAAGTTTTTGAATTTTTAAATTCATTATACGTTTGCAATTTATAACAAATATAAGATTACAATAAAATCGAGTTTATACAAGGTTTAAAATAAATAATATTCCTAAGAGAGTGTTTTATAGGATCAAAGTTTATATGACCAAACAAAAAAATGTCTTATCTAAAAGTATTACAAAAAGTTTATAGGACGCTTTTAAGAGTCGTAACACGTTTTTTTAAAACATTGTTTAAATAAAACAATTAACTAATATATAGGACAACATTTGAGAAATGTCCTATAAACACAAGCGTTCTTTAGAAAAATAGGTTTACAAGACGCTTATAAAAAACGTATGATAAAATTAGCTAATGCAACACTTTATTTTAACAAAAGTAAATAAATTTATTACAACACTCAAAAGCATATTTTATAATTTATTGTAATATTTTTGGATATACAATTTTTTTTTAAACATATACAAACTCAATTTTATTGTATTGTAAATTAAGATTGTTTTAAATATATGTATAAGGAATATAAATAAAATATGAAGATGAAGGGTATAATGGTAATCTCCTAGATCGAATTTTAATTAATAAAGAAGGATTCTTCAGGGCACTCGTGTGTGTCAGTTGCATGGCAAGAGCTTCTATGAACGTACAAGAAAATAAATATTGATAGGTAAAAACAAATTGGAATTGAAAGAAAATAAATATTGATAGGTAAAAACAAATTAGTATTTAAAGAATATAGGTAAAAACAAATTGGAATTGAAAATCTAATAAATGTAGATTTTATTTTATTTGATATCATAAATAGAATCCAGAAAAGTTGATAGAAAATAATAAAAGGAAATGAGGAAACTTAATTAAAGTAAAAGAAAAAAAGAAATGGGAAGAATATCGATAAAGATAGTCGAAACTGATGATGGAAGAGAAGTCTTCGAGGCCTAATTTGACCATACTCTTTTTCTTTTCCTTTTCTGCCCTTTTTTGCTGTCATTTTTTTTACTTTCAAAATTTGGCACAAAGTCTAATTAAATACATCATTTCATAAAAACAAAAAGTAATTTATTTACAATTTAACATTTCAAAATAAGTCATATTTATAAAAATATATAACATCATTCACAGACAGAAAATAAAAATGTCAGCAATATTTATGTAATCACCATGTTAATGGTTAAAGTTTGATTGTAATCTTAATATATTATAAAAAAAATATTTGAAATTGTTTATTTGAATCCATAAATATTCAAAAAAACCCTTCAAAACTAGCATTAAGCGTAGTAAAATGTTTAGGATATTAACTATTTATTTTAACCCATAAATATTCATTCATAATATTCATGATATTTAGTTTAAGGTTTAGTTCACCACAGTGTATCCACCTTGTCACCAAAAGTTATTGTATGTACTTAACTTGAAAAATTATCTTTTGACGTATCAAGCCTTTAAAAATTTTCCATTGTATGTATCCAACCTGTTATAGCAAGTTACCTGCTGATGTAGTACCGATTTTAGTGACATGGCAACTGACTGGTTGCTGACTTGGAATTTTTGTGTTTAAAAATAATTGCAAATAGAAAAAACAAAAAAAAAACCCAGTCAGGGTTCAAAACCCCTCGACCAAGAACACAAACCAGATGACCACCATCTTCATCCCGGTCTCCGCTCGCCGTCACCATCGAGCACCATCAGCATCACCACAGGCCGACGTTACCACCGCCGGTCTCCGTCACCGGCACTACCGTCACCCCTGAACCGTCGACCCTCTATTTCTTTCTTCGCCGGAACACCATCACCATCCCCACCATCAACATCATCGCCACCAGCGCCAACGTCGCCAGCATCACCATCGATCTGGGTTTTCACCATCACCATCGAACTGAGTTTTCACCGTCGCCACCATCGAAGCAGATTTCGAGTCTGGAGATAGAATCTCTCGCCGACATTTCCATCATCACCAGACTCTCTCGGATGTGTTCCCTATTAGCACCAGCTCCCCCATCATCGGCCCCCTCTCACCGGTCAGACCTTACATCGTCATGCCTCATGTTTCTTTATTTGGGTTCACAGATATGGATTTAAGGTTTTTGGATTTAAGATTTGAATTTGTTCTTGATGTTTTTGATGGTATTGTTGGGAAAGATAAACATTCAAACTCGATTTTTAGGGTTCTTGGTAAATAATTTTTAAGGTTCTTGTATGTTGCTGTTTTGATTTTGATTTTGGTAAACTCATCTGCCATTGCAGATTTGGTTTTGGTTTTAGGGTTTCTTGATCTTGATTTCATCTGCCATTGTATCTTGGTTTTAGGGTTTCATGATTTTGGTAAACTCATTTGCCATTGTATCTTGGTTTCATGATCTTGATTCCTCGGGTTTATTCATCTCCTTCATTTCATCTTCTATATTTCTGGGATGAGTTTGTTCATAGTCATTAAAAAATAAATCAAAAACAATAAAATTACAGCCTACCTGTTTAACAGGTTACCTGATACATACAATGAAAATTTTTTAAAGGTTTGATACGTCAAAAAGTAAATTTTCAAGTCTAGTACATACAATAACTTTTGGTGACAAGTTGGATACACTCTGGTAAAACTAAACCCTTTATTTTATAATTTCAAGATTTATATATGATCTTCATTGTTATCAAAAAGTTTATACTCCTAAACTAATATGGTCCATAAAACAAATAAAATCTATAAAACAGATCTATAGATTTGTCCTATTTTAAAATATCTAAATAATCTTAGATATAGTTTAACATTTTAATCAAAGAAATTATTTGACAAATATGTTTAAGTACAAGATAAACATTAAGTTGTCTTTTTTAGTGCATGATAGTTTAACTTTAATCTGCCTCCTCTTATTTATCTATATTTGGTTGTCAGTTGTTGGACAAACATAAAGACTTTTTATTTTAATATATGACCGTCTAATATATCTAGTTTAGGTTGTCAATTATTCGACAAATGTTAAGATCGTTTAACTTTAATTTGGAAATGCTCGATTTGCAGTCGTTATATTCCTTAACTATTGAAATTAACTTGTCATGCATGAAAGGGGAGGTTTATAGGATCTGTATGTCCTTTAAGTTGAGCTAACTTGCCCATACATGAGAAGTTGTACGAGGATAATAGCCATTCATGAAAGGAGATAATAAAGCATAAGTCGTACTATATCTTTGTCGATCACTAAGCTGTGTGGGTTTGACTACTACAAAGGATTATAAAGAAAAAAAAATTGATTTTCAAGGTTCAGGTTCCGCAAGAGGAAGCGCTCTAAAGAATGTTTTCAGTGCTTGTTAAGGCTTCTTGTTTGATCGATGCTTACTTATTAGATGTGAGATCTTCTGAAATCGCTTCAGTTCTGTCCATCTTTATCTTTAGATACATCTTCAAATTTCAAGAGGTTACATCAATTACGTGTGAGACTTTAAGCTTTTAGGGTCACTCAATAATCACAAAAAATTATCAATGAGTGGGAGTGTTAAGAACACTCAAATGTTGAACATACTAATAAGAGATTATAACTAGAAAATACCTACACAACATTTGCTTCGCATAACGGAATTTGGTGGAATTGGAATCCGTCAATGGAGTTTGCTTTTGAATGGATTGGAATAGAATTTGATGGAAATTGACCAAGTGTTTTGTTCGATTAAATTGGAATATATTCTGTAAAATGAATTGGAATCTCCATCTTTGTTTGAAGGGAGGGTAGGGTGACAACTGTGATGATAACACCCTGCCATCCACCATACCATGGCACTATTGTCGTCATCACAACTACCACCGCCACCCCGGGTTCCACCCTATCTTAAACCCTTATCTTGCCCCACCCCACCATGTCACTATTGTCATTGTTACAACTACCAACCTCACCCTGTCTTGCCTAGGTCCACCCCATGCTAAACGTCTGTCTTTCCCCATCCCACCATGTTACTATTATCATTGTTACAACTACCACCCCTACCCCTTGCCCTATCTATGCCCCTACCCCACCCTAAAATAAACCATTGTGTCACCACCACCCACTATCACAAGGTACGATAAAAGATGAAATTCTTATTTTCGTGAAATTAGGCAAATAAAAAAAAATTATCCACTTCTCGCCATATATAATGTACTTAAAATCTACAAAATATATTTTGTCGCTATCACAATTGCCACCCTTACACCTATCCTAACCCGATCCCCGTCTCCATCCTATCAATCACTATGCAATTACTATCATCATCACAACTAGCACTTGCCCTGCCTCACACCACCCTACCTCAAGTCTTCATAACTATCACTTGTTATGACAACAATGCTATAATGGTTGGTGAGGTGGGGCGAGGGATGGGGTTAGGTGGGCAAGTACGACGACAGGTGTGGGGGGTTAGGGATGGGATTTGTAATGAAGACATTAGTACCATGATGGTCAATAGGGTGGGTTGGGTAGGAGGGGGGATGCGGTATGGGTAGTAGCTTTAAATACAACAATAGTGTCATGGTGGTC
>LUCG01171629.1:855-12149 GCA_001633085.1 Carthamus tinctorius
CATATACAAAGCAAAAATTAACTTCAATAATTAAAATTTCAATAATTATCTTAATTATATTTTATACTTTTATATATTTAAAATAAATTAGTGAGATTAACTTGAACAATTCAAATTTAAATACTTATCTTTATATATGTTATATCTTTAATATTTAAAATAAATTAATTGAATTTATTAACTAAATAACATGTGTCAATCAGATAGACTTAAATGAACCGAAAGTAAAAAACGTGTACAGGTTCAAGTTTAGGCAGGAAAATACTGATTTAGGCTCACGAGAGAGTGACACTTGGCGACCCAGTTACTCTTTTATTATATATAGATTTTTGATAAGGTTCACATGGGCTTTGCCCAGACTACATCCTTGGTAATTTTTATCGAAAGCTAAAGCATACTCCCCTGGGATTAATACTCAGTGGCCCCTGGTTGCTCATCCCCGGATTTAAACTTGGGTTGGTTGTTACACCTTCCACAAGGCTTAACCGGTAGGCTGCCCCATTGGGGTGATATAAATAAAAAGAGTAAATTATCATTTTTACGGTTCATTAATAGTTTCGAGTTTCCACTTTTGTACATAGGGAGAAGTTAAGATTTTTGTTTCGTAAACTGTTATTTTTGTATTCAGAATAATCCATACATTTTAAGAGAGTGTTTGGTTGTATTGGAGGGTAAGAAATAAGAATGATAATTAGAACTGTTATTTGATCTGATATTATATAACGGAATCATCCTGTAGATGCATTAATTTTCATTCCTGACCAAACTGGGAGGAACGAAAATTTTGTTTCCACTTAGTTCATTAATTATATTAGGTTAACCAAACAACATTATCAATACAATACTCATTTATATTCCCATTCTTTTGCATTTTTGTTTTCATTTTCGTTATCTTTCCTTAAAATTTGTATTCTCAATAAACTATAATATAATAAGGACACAAAATTGTCTTCTACAATAAACTTATAGTTAACAGTTTCCCATTCCCATACATTTCCTAAAAAGCTAAAAATTTGTTTTATACAATACAAAATCTAAAGAATCAACACAGCCATAAAACAGAAATTATAAGAACGGAAATAATAAAAAGTACGGTAAAAGATAGACCAATCACAATTTAGGGGGTACTTATTTGAATGTGTTTATAACTTATTAGTTTCTTGAAAAGTAACAACCTGTTTTTAAATGTTTGAAAAAGTCAGAAAAATTGATGAACGCCCCCTTATTCAACTGTAAGGACAAATATCGAAACTTTTAACAAACTACAAGGACAAAAAATGGTAAATTAGGGGCCGTTTACTAAATGCTTACTTGGATAAGCACTTAACAAATCATATTACTTTATCGGAAGCAAATGACAAGGATAAGAATCTTACCCCAGTAAGAGCGAATGCAAGGATGAGAGTCTTACCCAGGTAAGTGAACATCGTCATTTCTTACCACGATTAGCATATACCGGGTAAATTGTTGCATACGATACCGTTTTTATGAACTAAAATCTTACCCGCTAAGTAAATAACAGTGTTGAATTTTATTGATAAACACTTGCTCGGGTAGTGTTTAGTAAATGGGCCTTAGTCAGATAAAAAGAAACAAAATATTTTTGTAATTAGAAAAATAAAGAAAAAAGTTGGGTTTTGTTCACACATATTATCATATTCATTCGTGCAAATTTCTTCACCAAACCTTTCTTTTCTTTGACCTCCATCCATCACTTTCTCCAGCCATGAAAGCTTAACGATTTTCCTCTTTGATGCTTCAACAGACATGGCTGATCACTCAAAGAACGATCTGTTACACCTGATTAAGAGGATTGGGGCTTATCTATCCACTAAGATTTCTAAAATCTTAAACATCCAGGTTCAAATCTCTACTTTATAATGTTCTTCGACCAGTCGATTGTGTTTGTTTCATGAAAGCTCTTGACTGTAGCTCTTATCTTACTAACTTAGGATGGAATTGAATTGAATTGCTTTTTTTTAAAAGTTTATACTGATCATCATTGGATAAGCATATGGTTATGTCTGTGAAGCTGGAAATTCATAGTTGGGGATTTTGAATTAGGTTATATAATCTGCAATGATGTCACCTGCCCCCTTTTGCTTGTATGGGGGCTTGTGTTTTGTAGGAAATTGCTACTTTTTCCCTGGTAAATGACCAAAATGCCCCTGGTTTCACAGGTTTTGAACTGAAAGGAATTGCAAACCACTTATAAGAAAACTGTAATTTCGAAAGATCAGTGATGAAAGCTGCAATTTTGCATAAATGGAAATTGTAGTTTACTCTCTTTTTTATGTGTTCAAATTAAATAATAAAAGAATAAGTATCTTATGTAACCGTAGCTCAAATATATGAACCACATACTTAAGCCTTAGTATTATCATGCATTCGTGTATTTGGTGCACCCTTATGAGTCTAAAGTCTAAATTGTCGAAAAAAGAAATATGCCTTTCTCTTTCGTAGGCATAAGACATAAGTTGTAATATACGTTCAAGTCTTCATGTCAAAATACATAATATCTGAATTTTTCATATTTTCATTTAAGAACAGGCCAAATTTGTTCTTGTACACCCAACCCAGGATTGCGCATTAATTGTGCCCAACAACCATTTGTAAGGTCAACAATCCAAAATGCCGAAATTGACATTGACTTGATTCGAAGTCTTAAACTGAACTACTTGATGTCTCAACCAACAGGGGCCTATGTGACTTTGTATGCGAATTCAGAGGTCGCCTTTAACTTCGCATCTCAGCCATGCATGTCGCATACATAACTTGCATACAACTATCTTTTTCATGACTTTGCTATGCAACTTGACACAAATCGCTTGCCATCTCGCTTTCGGTGTACCTAGAGTTGACTGTGCGATGCTTAGCCATTTTCAGTCCATTCTAGGCCATTTTTGGCACCATCTTCTTTCATTCCTTTTTTGCATTTTAACACTTGTAACATACATTTCTATCTCTTAGCATCATAACTAACACTTTAAACAACATATGGTGCTCTAAATCGAGTATTTCCTTCTCTGTACCTAACACAACACCAGCAATGGTGTTTTGTCTCAAATAAGTGGCCTTAATGCCTTCATTTTAAGGTAATTCTCAATTTCTCATGCCAAACATCTCTACGTAGCTAAATGTTACTAAATGAGCAATTAAACAAAAGTTCGGCATTCAATTCATACCGTAATTTGTCGATTGTGAACTTTAATGAACGTTTCTGCTTTTATTTTCCTGCTGTCTTCACTCAAACCTTGCTCTTTGATTGCAAGTTTTATGTGGGTTTTCCTTAGAATTAATATAGGAGATAAATGCAATGATTTCTCTATTTGCTTTATGCATGAAACACCACCATCACCATGTGCTCTAAATGGTTGCCCCCCAATTTTGGAAACGTCTTTTCAACGCACATTTATTTCAAACGTGGTTGACTACTTGCAATGCCTCAAGGTTTGACTAATGTCCAATCAACCCCTGGATTCCTTACCTTTCAGGGAATTGCATATTAGTCCTTCACTTATTAACCTTTTAGAACTTATAAACACAGCTTCACATCCTTGGCATATTCTGGGTGTTACATGGCACCCACTAAACCCTAGAACGATACTCCAGAGCACCTATTACAGGGGATTGGGTACTGATAGAAACCATGCTTTATTGTGTATGATTATCCATTTGTCCCATAGAAGTTGAAACAATTTCTATTTGCAAGGAAAATATTATTTTTACCTTCCAATGACAAATTATTGATGGGATTCATTAACCAAATTCCCCTAGTTTCAATAATGTAGTAATAGCCAAATACTCCCATAGAAGTAGTTGCATCCAAATGTTGCAATTTTGATGGTATAAGTTAGAGAAACAAAATACTATGCAAATTTCACAAAAATTATGAACATCGCAAATGGAACTAAACCGTATGATTTGGAAAATAAGAAGTTTGTTAGATTTTCAATTTCTCTAAAGATTGTTATCATTATTGAGGAAATGCAAAAGGATATCGAACCACCACACAAACACCACGTTCGCTTCTACATTGTGTGTTCACACCTAAAATAATGTAAGGCATCACCCTAAGAGATATTGGATCACACTATCAGATCTTGATTCACTCAATATTTTATAATATAGGTTAATAGCATGGGGATTACTTCACTTCATAAGCGGGGATAACCTTAAATAGACAATAACCAAAACAAAATCAATGAAGACTAATCATCCGACTGAAGCATCCTAATTCCCCACTCACTCTAGAAAGAGGTTCTTCATCATCCTACTACATGGGTATCCAATAATTCCGATCATATTCTCAATTCTAAGTTAAATATGATCAAAAGATCTATGATTCCTTTTTCAAACCTCAAGTTTAAGGCCCCCAATACCTTTTGAAACTTTATTACTCCTCTGTCCCAATAAGTACCTCCTTCAAATTTAGAAGGAATTTAAAGAACAAATTTGGACAATTTGGCACATAATTATGTATAGTTGATGAAATAACTCCTTATCCAATCTTTAAAAGGAAGGGCAATTTAGAAATGTTAAATTTATCTTAATGTTAACCTCCAAATATTACTCCTCTAGAGGGACAAAGAAAAAGTCATAAGTGACTGATTTTTTGGCACTAAGGGACTATGGCTCTGCTAATTGCCCCTTGTGGTTGGTCATTGTGGTGCTTAGAGGAAGGAAGAAGGAAAGAACTTTGAGGAGGGATGAAGAGGCATTTTTATAACTCATTTGCCAGACATATACACTCTACATGATATTAGTGGACCTAAATGTTCTTGGTTCTTTTTAAAGAGCAAAGTCATTTTTCATCGATGATCATAAGCGGAAAGCTACTCATTGTATGATATCTTCATTTCCTTATTCCTGGTGCACATTTATGTCAAATAAAAGGAGGCAACTTATTTTTGGATTAATCTCAGACTCTCAGTGTTGCCTTATTAGTTTTTCTTGATGTATTTGGTTAACCTCTCAAGTTCCAACAACTAGCAACGATACAATGTATCAAGTGTAATTTTGGACCACTTTTTCTCTGCGCTTATTCTATTGAGTATCTGTCACCAAGTGTTGTGACCTTCTTCTTAATCTTCAACTCCATCTTACTCGAGATGAACGTTGTACTGTGGAACCGTAAAATACACAATTAATCGGATGGCTGATCCACACTCAAAGCAATCCCATGGATGCCAATTTGCACTTCTTTTTGAAGTATGTAATATTTATATGTAACACCCCAAAGCCCAAAGCTATAGGCTAGCCCAATAACTTCGAGTCCAACTAAAAACCATGGTGGAAGTTATTGGTAGCCTATGACTTGAGGCTTATATGGAGCTTACAAGTGCTACTTTCTATCCATGTGGGACGGGTTATTACATTATATATGGTAAATAAACTCACACACGCCTCACCTATGGTAGGTTGGAACCTTTGACCTCTAAAAAAGGTTGGGTTACCGGGTAATTGCTATAAACTGCTACTCCCTCCGTCCCAACATAAATGTCAACTACAAAAGAACATCCTTTTTTTAAGAAATGTTCAATTATTACACTTTTTTATTAATTAAATGGCAATTTCACCTTTAACGAGACAAGCCTACTCTCCCTCTCTCTCTCTAACTCTCTCCATCTCATCCTCTTAAAGTATTTGTGCGTCATAATTGAGGATGTAGTTGGAAATTTAGCAGATTATAACTATCTTTTTTTTTTGAAAGGAGACTCTAATTTTGGGACAAGCTTAAGTAGAAATATGTGCACTTATTTCAGGACGGAGGGAGTAAAAACTTTGTTGAGCTTGATTCAGCCACCAAGGACTGATTTTGTTTGTTGGCCCTGCAAATATAAATGAAATGTTTTCTTGTTCTTTTCTATCGTAAAAACACCCTTTAAAAGGTTGTACAATTCCTCAAACTAATAAGTCGCATAGTCTCTATCAAGCAATGCTCTATTAGAATAATCCTGCTGCGCCTCTCTATCTCACTCTTCCGCTCACGTGTGTATGAACGTGTGAAAAAAATCCTTGATATAGTGGTCGGTTAACATTAGAAATTGTGCTAATATTTTGTTTCCTAAAGTTTAGTTACAGATTTCTATGTTTTAGGTGGTTGCTATTTTTCCCCCCAAAAATACCTTGTAGAGATAGCCCATTATTGGCACTTCTAAATTATGAAAAGTACAAATTACAATTCTCCATAATAGTTTGTGATCAGAATCCAAAATGTAGTTGTAACTTGTAATTATTTAAAGCAATATATTAAAATCCGGTTTCAGGATTTTCGATCTTTTTGGGCTATAGCGGGGCTTGCTGTTGCAGTAATTTTTACATGGAGAGCGTTGAGGACACCTAATGGATCTGGAAGAAGACAACCTAAACGTCGAGCTCCCACACCTAGAACTTCTGGATTCGATAGTCATCCAAATGAAGATGTGTTACCTTCTGCTGTTGGTTCATCTTCCAAGGATTCAAGAGCACAAAGTGCTACTGATGAGTTCTCTCCGCCTGCAAATGTAATTTGAAAATTTGACTAACTTTGTTTGAAAGCTTTTTTCATTCGGCTTCATGTAAATTGGATTTACTTATAGATTGCTTTATTTGTTGCTGCAGCTTACTTTAGGACAAATAGTCAGGCATAAATTAAGTGATGGAAGGAAGGTATGCTTATATCATCATTTGATCTAATTATATGCATATAGTCTAAGAAGATTGTTTGATATATGTCAAATAGCTAAAATTCTCTTCAATAAAGACGAATAAAAGAATCTTGTGGATCCAAATCAACTCAAGGGGAGTATATGTTAACTTAAATGTGAAAAGCTCCCCCAAAATTGGAATGTTGCAATTCCCTAGGTTATTCCCCAAAGGAAAAAGTGTTGCACATCGATGGAGGGAGTATTATAATTTACTTTTTGAATGAACTTAAAAGTAATTACTTCCTCCATCCCCAAAAAATGTTGAGCTTTCTATTTGGGTTGTTCAAAATAGATTCAACATTCTGTTTTTGGTCAATTTCAATCCTAATATACATTTTTGCCTGCTAGTAATCCGTATTTGCAATTATTAACTTCGATTTCTGTCAATAGGTTATCTTCATTTTTGTCCTTAAGAGGCAATTTAGACATTTAATTGCTATTCAAACCTCTTCATAGAACTATATATCAAGTCTAAAACATCAGACTTCTGGGGGTAGAAGGAGTATATTCTAGAAAAGGCCCCAGGTTTTCCTTACACGTGTCATTCAAGCTCAATACCTCAAACACTCCAACCACTTCAGTATAATTTGTTAGACACCTTATGGTAATTATCAGTAGGTTCCTTTTATTTTTATTTTGCAAGCCAGTGTGTCCTCGTGACCCTATGGGTCCATTTGTTTAATTGTTCTAGAAGCCGTGAAAAAATTAATAAATGCACAAAGTTAATAAAGGCACAATACCTCAATTACATAACTTCCATGACATTATTGATTTCGTTGAAGGTAACTTGCCGGCTGCTTGGGGTTATACTGGAGGAAAGCACTCCCGAGGAGCTTCAGGTTGTTATTCCTTTTTCTGAAGTATATACATATTTATACACACCAAAACTCACACAGATACTCTCCTCTCCTTTTGTGAGACTTGAACCGCTGACCTCCAAGGAGGTTGGGATCTACCTGTAAACTAGGTGCTACTGGCTAGGTTGTGGATGTATTCATCTATACATATTGAAATCTCAAGATGATTGGCTCAATTCTGCGTTTGATTGATTGTGTAGCAGAATCAAGCAACAGTGAGATCCTCTGTCTTGGAAATTCTGTTGGAGATCACAAAATATTCCGATCTTTATCTCATGGAAACAGTTCTGGATGATGAAAGTGAAGTATGTATGAGCTCATGCTTTCCCTTTTCCCCATTTTTTGTGTTTATCAGAAATTATTTTTGTTCTTATCTCCATGAACTACCACACAATTCTTTTGGAGCTTATCTAATTATTGCATTAGCTAAATAAACTTGTGACATATGCAGATTTTACCATATCATAGATGTCTGAGAGCATCTCCAACAAAATCTCCAAAATTGAGAAAATGGAGATTTTGGAGTTTTTCTTGTTTCAGCCGAATCTCCAAAATAGAGAAAAGATGAGTGAAGAAAGTTTTCTCCGTATTCGGAGGAGAGAGAAGGATGAGAGAACATAAACTACCCTTTTATAGAATATTTTTTGGATTATAATAATATAGTTAATGCTCCAAAATGGAGAAACTATTGGTGTTGAATGCAATTCTTTTTGGAGATTTTTAGAATTCGGAGAAATTTTTGGAGAAAGCATTGGTGATGGATTGAAAAGTTGTGTTGCAGCGTTTAGCCATATCCAACTCGAGAGAATTTCTATATGACGACACTTTTGACTCTGTTTGTTCATTATGTGTTTGCAGAAGAAGGTTTTAACGGCATTGGAAAATGCTGGGATTTTTTCTGGTGGCCTGGTTAAAGACAAGGTAATAAAATTGCAAATAGTTAAAATTCTCTCAAAACCTTTTTACGAGCTGGGGTCTCCCAAGTCTCTACTTTGTGCAAGATTCGTGGGTACATTTCATTGTTAAAATTATTTTTCACAATGATGTATGTATTAGGGTACGTTTGGTAATGAGACACCACAGAACAAAAACTTGTCCCACATTTGGTGCGACATTATGCTCAATGACCGAGTGGGATAAAGATGCATTTTTTTGTCCCACCAAAAAAAATAGGTGGAACAATAATCAGGGAGATGAGACAATCTTGGTAAATTACTAAAGTACCCAAAACCCTTAAACTGTGCAAAATTCTTTCACCCTGCCTATTTGACTTTTGTCCATCCGGTCCTTACCGGTATGCTTTCCAACTTTTGGAACATGTTTACTCCCCTTGAAGGCATGATTGTTCTGTTACAAATTCATGAAATCTTCTTCAAAGTTAACTTTTTAGCTCCTTTAGGCATATATTATTATCTGTTTATAGTTTATTATGTCATATGCTATTGCAGGTACTATTTTGTAGCACAGAGAATGGACGAATGTCTTTTGTTCGGCAGCTGGAGCCAGATTGGCATATAGATTCAAATCCAGAAATTACTTCTCAGTTGGCGGTATGTACCCACCTCTTATGATCAGTAACTAGCTACAAAGTTTAAACTAATTCTCTAAAATCAAATTAGGTCATTAAAAGAATTTGATATAGGATATCAAACAAGAGTAAAATTGACTTTTTAGGGGAAAGTAAGCCATTTAGCTTCAAAGTCGGTGAGGATTATGTTGGTAAGCTTTCTGAAACACGTTTTTGGTTTCAAGCTCTTTGCCAATTTCCCCAAAATTTCCGAACTTTTTGGCAAGCATTCTGAAACACTCAGCTCAGGTCAAAGTTTTCGCATTTTAGGATAAATTGTTCTACTTTTGGGAGCAGAGGACACAGGTCTGGTACATCCTATCCCACACCCCACTTCCAAGTGGGATATAGTGGGTTGATTTTGTTTTCGATCCTACTAACAACTGTGAATGTAGGCAAATTGTTGAGCCATGTAGATAATATGTTTGATTTTTTCGTAACTATTAGCGTGCTTACTTAATCCAGAAAATCCATTAGACTATCTGATCCAAGAGACTCCTTTTTGGTGCGGATTTGGTTTGAGATAGACGATCAAAAGGATTATTTACGCATTAAACATGAATGACTTATCTTGATCTAGTGTTGTCGTATTAGTCAGATACCTAAAATACCTTTCGTTAACAAGAAAATAGGATAACAATGTGCACCCAACTCAAGTCTCATTAATTATTCGTTATGGACAAATGGATAATTTCAGCTCAAGAATTGCCAAAAAGGGAAATATTGTACTCCTCCGTCCCAAAAATAATCACCACATATTTATTTCAGTTTGTTCAAAGCAAGTGTCTATTTTCAAAAATAGATGGCTATAGTTTATTAAAATCTAGAATTGTAACAAATTTCTAAAAGGTGATTAGATGGGGGAGAGAGATTAAAAAGTACAATTGTACATTCCTATACTGTGTTCTTTTTGGTGCATGGACGAGACTAGTTAGGCAAAAGAGGTTGGCAGGTGAAAAAACTGTGGAAGATTTTAGGGTTTTAATTTGACATGGATAAGTTAGTAATTTACCACTCTTGTCTGGTCTCCGTGGTTTTTATTCCATCTATTTTGGTAGGTAGGACCAAAAAAAAAAAGAATTGTTGTCCACTTAGCATCATCATTTCAAGTCTAATGTCGTGCCAGATGTGAGACAACAAGCTTTTATTCTATCTCTATCTCGCACATCTTAGACTTTATTTCGGACATTTATTCTGGTAAAGAAAGATTAGTTGTTAAGAGTATGGAAAAAGCATATCTTCTTACAAGTAATGCTTCTACCTGCATTTGGTCTTTTTGCTGATACTTGTCTTCCTTCTCCCTTTGATCAGAGGTTCATCAGACACCAGCTTCACATTTCAACAGAACCTGAACGAATCGCTTCTAATGTAATCACCTCATCATCACTAGAACAGTTTTTCGGTGTTTGACGTTTGTGCAGAAGTCAATGTTTACGCAGCTGTTTCTAGCCTCGTGTTTGCTTCATACCTCGGTCCTGATGTGAAGGTTCATTATCTTGGTTCGTGTTTTCTTTACATGACTTGCATTACATGCTTCATGCTTGTGAAATAAGTCTGTTTTTTCTTGTAGTGGCAGTTAGTTTGTATCTATAAAAGAGAGAAACAGTATAGATATTACTTGATGATAGCCTCATTTTTCAAGTTTGTTGGATATTTTCAAAAAAGCTTTTAGACATTGTTGCGGAAAAAAGGGTTTGTGCTACCCTACAAAACGTCCCTATTGTACCATTCTTACGGACTGTGTATGAATAAGTGGTGGATTCAAACATGTGACCTTGTGGAAACTTCATTAACCTCCAGAATGTCCCTATCGTACTAATCCCACGGTCATTTTGAGTAAGGGGTCAGATATAAACATGATATCTTATTGTGTAAACTTCACTACCCTCCATCCTGTTTTTTGCTGATAAGATTCAGCAAGAACAGTTCTGTTATAGGATTACTCGGTTTTCAGCTAGTTTGAAGCTCTCAAATTCTATGTTTTGTGATATTGTCTAGAGGCTGAAATTGATAAATTATCCCCATTAAAATTTGTAAGGTCATCCATAGTCATACCACTCATACCAGCTGCCACATCAGCTTTACCACCCACCTTACCACCACTATACCATTCATCCACATCCATACCAATTCCATATACCAATCTAATTACTTTAATTAAAAAAATAAAAGAAAAAGAAA
>LUCG01171721.1:0-10184 GCA_001633085.1 Carthamus tinctorius
CAGTTTTCATTATCATTCCCATTCCTTACCCTGCAATACCCCCAACCAAGCACCCCCTTAGAGGTTGTTCGGCAGTTGCTAAATCATTTGAGACTGGATGATTTAGATGCTCTTGTGATACAATACAAAATGAAATATGGTTGTTTGGTACCCAAAATACGAAATCATTCAGAGGGATTTAGAACCATAAAAGGCAAATTTCTTTTTTGTCAAATAAAATTCACCTCTTAACAATTCAAATGTTACCTTTTAATAATTCAAATGTCATCTCTTAATAGAACTTATTAAGAGGTAAACAAACAGTAAACCATAGTTAGTCCGATTTAATATACAACGGCATTGCACACAACCCACACCAACATCCATGGTACCAAAGGGTCACTCGACCAACGGTAAACCGTAGCCCCTCAGGAAGTCAGGGTTTCAAACCGTGTGTGTATTTGATGTATATAAATATTATTAAATACTTAAAAAACATGTTAATTGAGTCCAAAGGCCTAATAATACTGAGAAAGCATTCACAAATGATAGAGATTGTTAAGAAAGCAAGAAAATGGTCTATAGTTAAAGATACATTTTCTATCTTCTTTACAGTGGAATGATGATAATAGATATGGGCATCATTTGGTCCCTTGATTTTATCACAACAAGCAACTGCTGATAACTCCTTTATATAATAGTGGGATTTCTTTTATGAAATAATTTAGTCCATTGGAGTAGCAGTAGTCAACTGAAGAAGACCTGCAAGAACAAATCACAATTTAAAAATATAATCAGCCCAAAAAAATTGAGTTGCAAGAATTGAACACTATTCTATGTCCATATAGAAATCAAAGTGTAGCTCTCTTGTTTTGGGAGAGTAGAGTTCACCAAATGCTTACCCGCTAAGCGCTTACTGGTAAGAGTTGCCGTTTGTTTACCTCTTAACAGTTCCATTAAGAGGCAACATCTGAATCGTTAAGAGGTAAATCCTGTTTGACAAAAAAGAAAACTGCCTCTTAATAGTTCTAAAACCTTCTGAATGGTTTTGTATTATGGACCTCCTATAACCATTAAGCGCCCTGATTTCATTTTCAACAATTAAACAACCAAGTTTCATTTTACACTATATCATAAGAGCCTCTTAATCATCCAGCACTAAACCATTCAGCAACTTACAAAACAGCCCCTAGGCATTGTATACAACATTTTTATCCGGCAAGTGCTTATCGAGTAAGATTGTCCATTACAACGAAATTTTACACTTAACTTACCCAACTAAGATTTTAGTCCATTAAAACGACATTGTATGCAACATTTTTATCCCGTAAGTGCTTATCGAGTAAGACTCTCGGCCCTTGTCATCGCTTTTACTAGATAAGATTCTCAATCATTGTCATGTTTATCTGATAAAGTAGTGACCTGGTAAGTAAACGTTCAATAAACATCCCCTTAGAGTAGTGAACCTTTCAAAACCTTAGCGGCTGTTTACCAAAGGCTTATTGGGTAAGCGCTTAAAATGTGGCTGGTGGAGGATAATGACTCTATGGTTCTCCTGAGACCCCATATTACACTGTTATTTTCCCAAGTTTGTGATATTATCTTTTTTGAAACCGTCAAGATATCAACACACCAATCAGAGAGACTTGAACTCACCACTTGAGAATTGTAAAGACTAAAGATCTAAGGGGCTGTTTGGTTGGTTTTCCATTAAAGTTGTCTGTGTTGAATAATATATCTGTATAAACCAGGAAGGTTTTTGTTAGGAAGAGCTTTCTCTTGGATGGAAGAAACGTGTTTTTTTAATTGGGAGTGAGTAGTGACAGGTTTAGAAAAACTTGGCTTTCTGCATAAAGCCATTAGTAACAGTAACACTGGTAAGCGCTTACTAGTAACAGTAACACTTTAACTCATTAGTAACGGTAACTGATAGAATAAGTTGTGAGTCTCGTTAAGCTCATTAGTAACAGTAACACAGGTAAGCGCTTACTAGTAACAGTAACACTTCAACTCAACTTACCGAGTAAGATTTCAGTCATTAAAAATTTAAAATGGCATCATTTGCAACAAATTTTTCAGTAAGCGATTAGCGGGTAAGAGTCATTATTCTCACTTGCCAGTTAAGATTCTCGATCCCTGTCATCGCTCTTACCGAGTAAGATTCTCAATTCTTGTCATGTTCTTCCATTAAGGTAAATTGAACCCATAAGCACTTACGGGGAAAGCGTTAAGTAAACGGATTCTAAGGCATCACAACTAGCTTAATAGCTTTGGTGTCATGTCCCGCTAGAAGGTTATATGGAAATCCAGATCAGTCGAAGGAACGGAGAAACCTTGGAAATGGATCAAGAGTGTCCAAACATATCTAGTCCTTCTGTAGCTCGAAGCTTCTTTATAAAAATCTAGATAAAAACCTCTAGATAGTTCTATAGAGTAGTATAAATAACGGTAATCTCTCATTTGTAAATCACACTCCACTCTCCACAACTTGAGGAATAGAAACATATAGTTCTCCCAATCTAGTCAGTGTATCTTGTTCTGCATTTTTTGTATCTTGTTCTGTTTCATTATAGTTTGGCTCACTTAGTCCCAAAAGTAATGTCACACATAAACTTGTGAAAAGACAACTTCATGACATTAGGCTATGTTTGGTAAACTAGCTGCTAAAGTAATCATGTTTGTACAAACTAGCTGAAAAGCTCGATGTCAATGTAAAATGACCTAATATTACATGTTGAAAATTTTACTTTAAGAAAAATAGCATAACCAGAAAAAAGGTGGAATTTGGAAAAGACCCTACTCTAAAGGCTTAACAAATGAGTCTTTTTTCAATAAGCTAAAAAAACAAGCTAGTTGGTTGCAAACATAGCCTAAAAAGCTTATCCAAAAGTAACTTTATAAGAACATTTCCAACAACTATGCTATAAATTTTTCTGAAAGAGAGAACAAAAAGTTAAAATCTCTATAAAAAAATTACATACTACAACAATTTTAGAGATTTCTACCCCCCTCTCTTTTATCCAAAAAAAATATCCTAGGGATGCGTTTGGCAAAATAGTTGGTAAGCTAGCTGATAGCTGATAAGTTGGTTGTTGACTCATAAGCTAGCTAGTAGTTGATAAGCTTGCTTATGAATACATTATGTTTGGCAAAAACTAGCCTATGAGTACGTAAAATGACCAAAAATGATATCTTGGGATATAATAGTTAATATTAATAAGGGTATAATTGGAAAAGGCTACAAAAAGCTCCTAAAACGCTACTCCAACTAGCGTCTCAAGCTTTCAATAAGCTAGCATATGGTTCATCCAAACATGTACTAGCTTATCGGCTAGCTTATAAACTAGCTTATTTTTGCCAAACACAACCAAAATCTCTAAAATTTCTATTCTAGCTTAGTTGTTGGAGATGATATGAAGTTACTATATACTAATATTAGGTCATGACTCATGACAGCAAATAGCTTATTGGTTCAGACATCCACCATATATGTTTAATCATCATTGAAACCATATTTCATTAGCTATCTCAAAGGGATCAAATTTCCAACCACAAGAACAAATTCTTCACTCAAATTCACACTAATTCAACATCATCAACCAATAAACGACTTAAATTTAAACAAATTTCATCGAAAGCAACAAAAAAAATCCCCAATTGATGCATACCTTTTTCAAGAAGACGATCGTTTGCCCTCACATTGAGGGCTCACATCGAAATTCTTGGAAGGATACTTAGCCGTCGCCATCCCGACCTCAAACACCAGATCATCACCTTTGATCTTAATCCCGGTGATCCCCCACCACTTGAAGAAAGCCCTAACCCTAATTCCGTCGAGCTCCGCAATCCGATTCTCGACTATCTTGCCGGTGACCTTCTTGGAGTATGCGGCGAGGTAGTTGTCCGGCGGCAGGGTGAGGCGGCAGGGGCGGCCGAGATCGACGGAGAAGTCGCCGGAGGTGAGGTTGAGGTCGTAGGAGAGGACGTCGGTGGGGAGGAGTCCGATGGGGAAGCCGTGGCGGGTGAGGACAGAGTGGGCGGTTAGTGAGTTAGGGTTTATGGAGGTGGAGGTGGAGATGAGGAGGGCGAGAGGAAAGAGGAAGAAGAAGAAGAAGAGAGATTTGGCCATGGCGGATTGTGATTGTGAGTGGAAATCGGTGAGAGAAAAGTGGATATAATTTTGGGGATGATGATGATGATGATGAAATCAAGGAGATCACGGCTTTGACCTTCATTTGATAATCAAGCCGAGGCGAGTCGACACAGTGCCAAGCTCAAGCTCGATTCGGTATCGAAACTGGACTCGAGCTCGACCGAACTTTGATTTTCAAGCTTGAGCTCGACTTGGAGAAGTACTCGGCACTCTCGAGCTCGGCTCGACTCGACTCGACTAAAATTCAAATTTCATTTTTTTGAGCTACAATTACTAATCTGCTATTAAAAACCAGTACGAAAGGGTCGAATAACGAAAGCATCATGTCTACTGTACGAGTCTCCGTCAAAACGATAGTTGATTACAACGGAGGTAGGTGGAACTAATGTTTGAAAACAAAATTCCGGTATCAGGGAGGTATAAATGTAATTTGGTTATATATTCAAGGTGAAATAGGCAATGTACTATAAGCTCGATAAGGCTCGCGAGTCAGATGAGTCGAGTATTTTGGAGCTCGAACTCGGCTCGAAGCCCTACTCAAGTAGCTCGAGCTCGAGCTCGGTTCATGTCGAGTCGATTCCGAGTATTTTCCGAGTCGGTCTCGAGTAGCTCCGAAGCTATCTCGGCACGATTACCCTTTGTATATGAATTGCATTTGATTCAAGGATTGATTTTGTGCATCTGAATATCTCATCTTAATATACATTCAATGCTTAATAATCACCCATCACATTTAACAACTCAACTTATCATCGGAACCAACCCTTAACATAAATAGTTGTTTTACCTGGCTCAATTCATCTCCTAGCCAACTTTATTTTGTTCTTCAAGAAGTTAATATGTTCGTAAGTGTCCGGATTATATAACTTGCAGATTGGGTTTTTATTAAAAATAATCTTAAATTTTTCATACTTGAAGATTTAGGAAGAGTGGATTTCTTTGATAGCAGAAAAATAAAATTTGATCAAATTAAGAAGGATAAATATTGTGAGAATTAAGTGAGATTAAAGGAATATTCATGTTTGAATCACTAAAAAACCGAGTTATGGATAATAGATGCATATTTGAACCTATATGAAAGATATGTAACACTAGTTCACGTAGAAGATGTCGATTACTCTTATTCAATGAATCGCTTTCAAGGCGAAATCATGCTCTAACATTTGCAATTTAACTTGTTTGAAAAACTTGTGCTTTTTGCCATCTCATTTCAGTAAAAAATTATCGGTTGTTTCTTCAACTTGAAAGTTACGTTCCTTGATAAAATCGTCTCCAACAATGCAAATAGATTATACAAATCAAAATGATACTACACCACCACTCTTATGCTTACATGACGATAATAACAACTTTAGAAATGAAACTTAACAAACGAATAAATTAGTTTGGTTTGGGTTCATGATTGGTTCGGATTCAAATCGAACTGTAAATCAAATACTTACATGGCTTTTTCTTTAATTTAAAAAGCATACAATATTAAATAACATTGTTTCAAATTTTTAAAAAATTATAAAGGCATATTGTACTAAATTGATAATCAGACTTAGGATCAGGTGAGACCAAACTGTTTCCGTGAGACCGCATGAGACCAATACCTAACGTATGAAACTTCACAAAAAAACACCGTGAAGATAAATAAAATTCGAATACGCATACCTAAAAAACACTTTCGATGCAAAAAAATATCCAAAACAAGGTAAAAACCGAAACCTTCACAGCTCAAATGCTGTGAAGGTTACATATATATAATACGAANATTTTTTTGGATATTTTTTTCTTCGAAAGTGTTTTTTAGTATGTTTTTACGATGAATGTTCAATTTCTTTTAGCTTCGCAAATGTTTTGATGTGAAGTTTCCTATAAAATATGTTGTTCTCACCGGTCTCACGGAAACAGCTTGGTCTCATGTGAACTTAACCCCTGATAATCAATCTTAGAAATAATTAAGAACTAAATCGAAAATCGATTTAAAAAGAAAATCTAAAATCAATAAACAGTTAATAGCTAAAAATACAATAGTAGCCCTTTTGAGTTGGGCCTGAAGCCCATAACATTTTTGGGCTTTAAATAGTATTCACTTATTGTTCGATAAATTATTGAAACTCTGTTAATTATGAACAGTTTTATGTACATAAGATCTTTTTATGTATTTAACAAAAATACAAGTAATCTTATAAAGAGCCATAAAATAGAAAATGGTACAAAAGGACCATCTAAACAATTATCCTATAATTTACATGAAATAAGAAAGTACATGTTCCATTCTGATGATATATTTTCGAAAAATGGTCAAAATAGTTAATCTTCCCAAACAAATTCACTTACATGTACCATTCTGATGATATACTTCCGGAAAATTGATGAGAATCGTCAATCTCCCTAACACATTCACTGTTTAGCTATTCTTACACAAATGCATTATGCATTTGCATAAAACCTATTTTAGATACAAAAAGAAAGAAAAAAAAGATTTTTTTTATGAAATCAGAATCTGTAAGTAAATGTGGATCCTTACGCGAATTCTGTATGCACATATATTCTTACGCCAATTCATGTAAAAACCTTTTCCCTTTTTAATCTGAAATCCGTATTTACACAAACATGTAAGACATTTGTGTAAACTTTAAATTTGATTGAAAAAGGGCAAAAAGTTAATTAATTGGAGATATTGACTCTATTGGTCAATTTCCCTATATTTTAATAGTCTTTTCTCCTATTCTTATAAATACAAGTAAATAATAAATAATAGTACTTAAACTATATAAGCATGATTCTAATACACACTGCTTCATTAATTCTAACCCAAAAATCCTTCAAAATAATATTTTGGGTTTTACAAATATAAATACATTAAAAACATCATAAATTATGATATTTTATACAAAAAAATATTGGAATCATGAGATTGGTGGAGTCCAAAGTTGGGCATTTTTGACCTTTGAAACACTCTCCAACACCTCAATTGGAACAATGTCTCCCATTACAACCACCATCTTGGTTTCCAAGTCCACTTGGTAGGATGTCACTCCTGTTTTTGTTACCAATAAATTCAAAACAAAACATTATTATTTTTATTATTGGGACAATAAATAATTTATCAGTAATTATTATTATTTTTATAAGGTTCACCTGGGCTTTGCCTAGACTAGATCTTTGATAATTTTACCGAGAGCTAAAGCATGCTCCCCTGGGATTAATACTCAGTGGCCCCTGATTGCTCACCCCCGGATTCGAACTTGGGTTGGTTGTTACACCTTCCACAAGCCTTAATCGGTAGGCTGCCCAATTGGGGTTGTAATTATTTTTTAGTTATATTTAAAAAATATAACATTATTAAATGGTTTTAATATCCTACTATAAGATAACTTGGTTTTTCAAAATTTTGATATATAATATTATTTTATAAGTAGATAACGCGTAAGGTTGTCTAGTTCTGTTATAAATTATCACTATAACGTATTTGTAAAAAAATGCACAGTTTTAGTCGTATAAATTTAAATGTCATTCGTGTATTTTATTATGACAACAATATACATCATAACATACCAACTTTGTTATAGTGTCTGATTATTTATCTTTAAAAGTAATAAGATGATGACATAAGATGTTTGAGATGGTAAAAATATTTAAATAAAATAAATTTAGCTTTTATATATATTATTTTTGTAAGATACATAATATATTTTTAAGTGTAAAAACCATGAATTTGGAAATTAGGAAATAATTATTTGAATTGTTACCTTCCATTTTGGAGATGTGTTTTTGAACCTTCCTTGCACAACCATTGCAATGCATAGACACCCTTAGCACCACCATCTATACATGATCCAAAAAACAAACAAAACAACTTAGAAGCAATACCAATATAAAAACATGTATTCATTGTACTGGTATATTCTTGCATCATTGAATATCCAATTACCGTATGTCAAAAGATATTCAGATTTTGATATTTGACTTGATTTTCCATGTGAAAATACCAGGTCTGTAAATGGTAAATGACATAAACAATGAATGTCTAAATCCTAAGGACGTTGGAAGCGTAAACTAGTGTGCATACATGGAGGGTGTTGGAGTAAATTCTCAATGCAACCATTGTATTTTCTTATTTAGAGTATACAATAAGACAATCAAATTTGGTTTGTCTACAGTAACTACAAACAAAAATGCCAAGTACTCGAAATACTTCACAAATAAACAAAACTCCAAAAAGAGGTTTTGGTACATACAAGCTCCCCAACTTATCCTACATGTTATATGCAAAGAGACATGTTTCTGAACAATTACACAACTCAAGAAATTACCTTTGGCTTTAGAAAGAAGGCAAGTGTTTGAGGCTTATCGGATGCATCTTTGGACTGATCCACAAATGGTTCTCTCTCAAACTCATCATCATCTTGAATCCCAAAATTGTTGATGCAATTGAGACAAGAACTCGTACCACCATTTGACAAACATAAACCATCTAAAAACCTAGCAAAACTTGTCATCTTCTTTCCCATTTCTTGAAACACAAAAAACCCAATATGAAAAAAACAAGATTGTGATGAATATATATAAAGATTGATTGGGGGGTATAACCCAAAAAAAGTGTGGGGGATAAAAATGAGTCAAGACCCAAGTTTCAAAAGAAGATCAAGAGTGTGTTTTTGGGAAGCAACATTTGAAAAAGGGTGGTTCTTTTATAGTTATAAAATATGGTGAATTTACAAGTAGATTTTGTCATGTGATGAGGTACAAAAGACAAGTAAGAGGGCATCTAGTGGCATGTGGTTTTGTGCTTTATAATTGAGGCAAGAATGTATATATAATGTTGCATATCTCACATGACCAAGTTGTCAAGAAAACCAAAGAGACAAGTGACACAGGCTAGCCTACCTTCATAAATACATGTGATCATGATAGAAATTTCAAATATGTCTTGAATTTAATTCACATGTGATATTATTGTTTTCAAACTTAATTAATATTGTATTTGTTGATAGAATCAATATTTTTTTAAAAATGTGCATTGAGAGTAAGATGCATATTTTATGTCTTAACCTTCACGATATCACTGGCTTAATATCACACGTGGACGAAGAATCAGTGTTCCAGAAAAGATGTCATGACAGTGGATGGCTGTCTACCCGGATTTGATTCATGGGGATGAGCATGTGGCGATACCCTGACCATGAGTTGACTTTCGGGTAGGTCTATGGCCGCCGAGGATTACTCAGGTTCCCATATGGATCCCGAATATCTCGTCGACCTCGTGTCGGGACGTATGCGTATGTTATCTGACGTTAAAAAAATCTTCTTGTGAAAATCATGAAGATTCTTTATTTTCAGTTGTCTCATCAAACAAAAACATTTTGTTAAAAAGTTGTGAACTAGAATTATTTATTTATTTTTCTTTATCAATGTCATATTTTTTCTTTATTGGTAATATTACATATACTTGAACTATTTTCCTTTTATTGAACAATATTTAAAGTACATTTCTTAAATTATACAAATTTTGTAATTTCAAAATTGCAAGTTATACATGGGGTAGATATATCTTAAATATTTCATGTAAATTATTGTTATATAATTGATAAATGAACCATATCATGTTGATTCTAGAATATGATAACAATTAATTTTTTCCATTTAAAATCAATTATTATAAGTGTCCCTATAGGCCATGAGAGGTCTCATCCATGTCATAAACATCAAGTACAATTATGTACATTAATCCATTCAACTCTAATCCTAAATTAATGTTATAACCCATAAATGATTATGTAATAATGAAATCATAAAAGATCTTATATTCTTATGTTATAGTAATTTGTGTGTAAATTATTTGAAAAACAATACGAATTAAGGTGGTGTTTAGTACAGAGAAAAGAATTGGAAATAGAAATGGAAAGAAATGGAAATGGGGAGAAATAGAAATAGGATGGAGAATTGGAATTAATCTCTTGTTTGGTATCTTCAAAGAAATGAAACAAAGAAAATGATGGTTGATGTCGCCGGACGGCAACATCGGGCGGCATCGCAGACGCCGGTGGTCGTCGGAGGTGGT
>LUCG01171845.1:0-18596 GCA_001633085.1 Carthamus tinctorius
CACACCAAAGTTTCCATTTTTATGCTACTATAAACTGCAAAAGAGTTCTGGAAGGAAGCAAATGGTGTTAAGATAAGATCATAGGCCAAATCTTTTTAGCATGTTACAAGAATGCCCTTAACCCAACAATGTAATCTGGGAGTTCTATGAAATCATTTAGGTAAAAGAAAGAAAGTTAATCGACAATGGCGATTTTCTAGGTTGTATGCTGTAACAGCAATGCATGTTCATGATTTTGTCACCGGATATCCAGGTTATTCAGGGGCATATGAGTCTTTTCCAAAGAAGTAGACAACTACCTGGTGTTAGGTAAGTCTAGTTTTGTTTGGTGTATGGTTGCAAAGGAAGTAGAAAACCTTTTAAAACCTACTTCAATGTATTCACATCTTCTCTCAATCTTCATAATTCAACTTCATTATTCTGCATAGTTTCAGCGAGAACAGGGTCCCAGATTTCATTTTAGGGCCATCTTTGATTGAAATTCGAAACAAAGTGTATCTACCATTTGAGTGCACATCCATTGTTCAGAGGCCTGAGTAGGTTTTAGGAATGCTTTAATTCAAGAAAGTAATTATGATAACCAAGAAAACAAGGAATAAATATCATAGCATCGAAGCACATATCTCATAGTATTTTCAGCATTCAAGATTATAACAATGAGGGTATAAGCAACCTCCATTGTAACAACTCGTCTCACATTGATGGAAAATGGGATTTGTGAGCTCCTTATAAGCCTCAAGTTGTAGACTATCAATAACTTCTACCATGGTTTTAAGTTGGATTAGCAGTTATTGGGCCAGCCTGTTGCTTTGGTCCGAATATAAGAAAAGAGATGGCATGTAGGCTGTAGCAGTAGAAGTATGATTATAAACAAGAAAATTTAGCAACCTAGTGCTAGAAGATACTTACATTTGAAGTTTCCCAGTTATAGTGAAGTTACCACTATATTTCGGCAATTGTCAATAATTAGTGAGAAAAATCCTTCAAATTTCCTGGGCGCTTTTGCAATAACTATCTCTGCTTTGAGAAAAAGAAAATAAGAGAACAAAATTAACATTCAAACTGAATTTCAAATACTAGTATTACAGATGTACTGAAAAACTTGAATTCCAATGGCTTGAAATTTGAACTATTTTGCTTTATTTAGATTTTAAAGATCCTGCTATATGTTCCCAAAAACTACCCTTCAATGCTTTCTGTAATGAAGAGTGACGTACCTTTTTAGTATCAGAAACTCTATAAAGGTCTGCATTTATCTCCGTTAACCACAAGCCAGGAAATAGAGTCTGCAATGGCAGTTATAGGAACATAAGCTATTTGATATTGACAATAGAATAGTCGTACAGGAAAATTCCAATCCACTCGGTGAGTCAGTAGGTTCTCAAACTATTTCAACCATAATCGCTATTTATATCCCATGGTAGTGCAATGTTCTACTAGGCACATGGTTTGGGTTACTGTCTTACTGAATAGTTGAACCATTCTACTTGCTTTTCATTACAAACAAAGTTCTTGAAGAAATGCAAAATCCGGAAACCATTTATACTTTGAAGAAATATAGGGTTTTAGACAGAAGGCACCAAACACGATGAGTATTTTATTTCATTTACACTTCTGGAATTTGCTAACATCGTTCACTTTGCATTTTGCAAGAACGATGGTTTGATTCCATGAAAAAGCCAAGAAATCTGCTTGAAAGGTCAATAACTCTAGTGTTGGTTGAAGTGTTTGACTATTAGTTATGCATCCATAATACCCTTCAAGACAATCAGCAAAAACATTACTTTTAACTTACATGTTGCCAAAATAAGAAATGGTAGAAATTTTCATGGGACTCATAGAAAACTATAGCAATTGTCAATGGATGAAGCGAGTATGTTACTTATGAAATTCTGCAGACATTTCCATTAACAAGAAAGCAGCTTAAATCTTATTTACCAACTTGTTTCAATCATATTTGCATAAGATTGCTTATGGCCTGATAGTGTTTTCCCTAGAGACTCTACCGATTAATCCGACAATCTACTTTACTCATTCCCATTCCCCTAACATTTTTCAGTACAATGGAAGAGATCTGAAGATGTTCAGCCATTCAGCAACCATCTCCTTTCCATCCAGAACGTAATCGACTTTCTGAAACATCATCCAGTCAGTTTCTTCACAAACTAACAACTATTCAAACGAACACACATGAAAAAAGACCATAGTACGTTGCAAGAACCAGCTATTCGGACAAATTATGAGAATGTAAATTCATAAAAACCTACAGTGATTACCCTATTTTGTCTTTTATGCGTGTTCCAGCGATTATGAACATTTCTTTTACATCTTTACAGAAAGAATGATGGTTTGTAGCTTGCTCATAATGAAAATTCATCAACTCAATTGTGTGTGACATTATATAATTATGATTTTAGGGCACAGAGCAAGTTTGTGGCTACCTCTGTTACAAAATAAGAAGCTAGAACTTTAACTATGATCTCAACAAGGCTAAATCTGAACTACTCCAAAATTGAATCGAATTATCAACTTCTCAAGAAAAATTGATAGCAACAAGATACATTAAAATCAGTAAATTGCTATACAAGTAGAAGAATCACGAGCTGGAACTAAATGCTTATCAAATTCATATTTAGGCAAACCCTTATCGATACGAAAAAAAACTTACATCCAATTGATTTTGTATAGATTTAGGCCGCTTCTTCGGCTTCCTCGGCAGCCTTCGCTCTCCCATATCCTCGAAGTCCTTCTCCATCTCCCGACGTGAAAGCGGAACTGAGAACTTTGCCCTAGCACTAGCACTAGCCTTAGCCCTATCTCCATCTACCTTCTGAATTCCATCACCGCCACCGCTATTGCTATCGATAATTACATCGGAAATCAACAACCGTGGCTTGAATTGTTCTTCCTCCTCCGCATCAAGCTCCTTTTTGAAATTGAGCATTATCTTCTCCCAATTCGCCTCCGTATCATCGCCATCTTTAGCCTTGAGTTTGAGCACCAATCGGTCAACCACCGCCGTGGACGGCGGCCAGAAGTTGAATTGGCCGTCGACGTCGGAATCATCGGCGGTTTCTGGTGGATTGCTGCCATTGTTGATGAGAGTGCATTTGGAAAGATTCAATTGAGTTGTGAATTTGGAAGAGGGCATGGTGGAAAAGTGGTGGATTTGGGATTTCTCCAGCTTCTTATTATTAATTATTTGTTATTAATATTAACTTAATAACTTTACAGTATAATGGGGGGTAGTTCAGATATATATATATAATTATATATATACACACACTCACGTCGCTTTGCTTTGCCCCCAAGTTTTTACAGCGCACCTCTTCATTATTTTATCTACGGGTTAAGCATGAAACTAATACCGAACCCGGTATTTTTTGTTGGGGGAATTACACTCATATCCTTACAAATTTTCAATATTACTTTAATATCCTTGCAAACTTCAAAACTACATATATATCCTCCTAAAACTAAAAAAATTACATCTATATCCAAACTCATATTTTAATTAAGATTAAATCAATTTAATATCAAAAAACTTATTTAAAAATCAAAATACCATAACATATTACCAAAATACCCTTTACCTCCTTAACACTAAAGGGTAGTTTGGTAAAATCACCATTGTATTTCCAACCCTCCTCATGGCACACCGACACCACCGCTGAACTCTCCACCTCCGACGAGCCGACGACCAAGCCAAAAGCAGAGTCATCGGCTCCCTCGTCAGAGAAGAAGGCCACATTTACTCACTCACCGGCGGTGGCGACCTCCTCTACACCGGTTCCGTCAGCAAAGATATGCCGGTATGGAAAAACATGAAGGAATTCACGGCGTTTAAATCCAACAGCAGGTTGGTTAAGGCCATCATCTTATCCGGTAATGATCAGATCTTTACGGGTCATCAAGACGGAAAGGTTCAGGTTTAGAAGAAGACTGGTAAAGATCCGAGTTTACATAAACGGGTCAGAACTTTTCTGACGTTTTTCGACATCTTGAAAACGTCGATACGGCCGAAGGATTACGTGGACGTGAAGCGGAAGTGCACCACGCTTTAGATCAAACACTGTGACACCATTTCTTGTCTGAGTATCGATGAAGACGAAGGTCTTTGTACTCAGATTTATGGGATCGAGCCTTCAAATTATTGAAGATTTAAACCTCCAAATGTTTAAAATCCGGTAAGGCCCACGACAACGCCGTTAACTCCGTCGTGAATACCAAATCCGGGTTTGTTTTCACGGGTTCCGCCGACGGGTCGGTGATGGTGTGGAGGCGCGATGGCCATGGGAAGTCGATGAAGCACTGCCATGTGGAGACGCTGCTGGACCAGGAGTGTGCTGTGACGGTGCTACTGGTGGCGGACTCCAGTTCGTTTATCTACAGCGGCCAGCGGGTTGTCCAACGGTTGGTGAACTTCTGGATTGGGAGAAGCAGATAACTATCGGTGGTCTTCTTAAGGGTAGTTTATCGACGTTGTGTTTATCGGCCTCCTTAAGGAGATTTGTTGTTCAGAAGTTCAAATAGTGTTGTCTTCTTAGCCCGGCGGTATTGTGTTTATCGGCGGCGGGAGATGTGTTGTTCAGCAGGTTGGCGTGGAAAGGAAGATATGTGTGGGGAAGGTAAAAGGGTAGTTTGGTAATATTATATTGTATTTTAAATTTTAAATAAGTTTTTTAATATTAAATTGATATAATCTTAATTAAAATATGAGTTTGGATATAGATGTAATTTTTTTAGTTTTAGGAGGATATATATGTAGTTTTGAAGTTTGTAAGGATATTGAAGTAATATTGAAAGTTTGTAAGGATATGAGTGTAATTCCCCCTTTTTTGTTTTGAAGAGCATCCGAGACTTTGCTCTGACTAATGCTGGCAAGGTTTACCGACAGCTAAAGCATGTTGTCCTGTCCTGAGTTAATCCTCAGCTAAAGTGGCCACAATCTGGAAGCGTGGGGTAGAAGGGTTAACAAGTCAACTTCTTCCACATGCTTTAATCAGTACGACAGAGCCTTGTGGTTAAAAAAAATGGTAATGATATTTTGGTATTAGTATTTCATTATGTTTTGATTTTTCACTTTATAACTTTCAAAGTAAATATTATGATCACTCTAAACTCTAAAGTATTTTAAAAAAAAACATATAGGGATGAACATGAGACTAATACTGTACCGAACTAGTACCGAACCAAAAGTTCTCGTTACCGATATATTACCGAACAATTATAGGAAAAACATAGAACCAATTGCCATACTGAAATACATGAATTGGTCCAGGATCGATAAGATACCGATTATTGGTTCAATATCGAGATTTAGGACTTGTTACTCGCTCTTTTTATCTCAAATTTTCATTTTGTTTTTGTTGATTTCTTTTTTTGTTCGTTTCACAATTAGGCCGTAAGTACCACGGGCGGGTACCTCGATGGGCTTGGTGTGGGTTCGGGTGGGCTCAGCCCGCGTGTGCTAGGAGTTGGCGGACGGAGGGCAGGCTCACAAGCCCGTTGCCTCTCTCCCTCTCTCTCTCTCTCTCTCTATACATATATTTAAATTAAATAAAAAATAGTAAAGGGTATGAAAGGTTATGTTACGAGATTTGAACGGTTGATGATGGTTTAAGGATATGATAGTAAAAAGCTGATGTGATGCTGATGTGTCAATGAAGAATTGAACCTAAAATCTATAATAGTATAACATACAATTAAAAGATGCGGTTATTTATTATTGGCTACTAGTATTTAATTATTATGTTGCATATTAAATTAGTCACTCTACTTTTATGGGATTTGTGAGATTTGTTAGTTATAATCTTGTAAAATATATTAAAGATACTTGTTTTATAATAATTCATTAGCAAAAACATGATTTTATTATTTCTATAAGTTATTAATAAAGCATGGAATTTAATTTCATCTTAAATGATGCAAACCAAAGGTAGCAAATGCCTTACATGAACTTATACGGGTTGTTTGGTTAGTGGAATTCAAATAAGTTTGACCGGACTGGAATGATAAATTTATTTGATCAAACTCTTTATTGATGTTTGGTTTCGTGGAATGAGTTTGATGAAATCCTTTGAATACTACAATTTAAAGAATTCAGCATGCATTGGTTTAAGTAAAGGAACTGAATTCTTACCGATCGGAAAAATGTCAAATTCCATTTCATTTTTTTAAAGTCTAATTATTCGATGAATTCCAATTCAATTCGGTCCCATTTTATGAACCGAATGCCCTTGTAAACTATTAAAAAAAAACTTGTCAAACCAAATGCAATCTCACATCTCAAGCCTTCCTATCCCCACTCTATGTACGACTTCAAGAACGCTAATAGACCTTAAATGTTTGATAAAGTTACAACTTACTCTATCATTTGAAAGTTTTGTTACAAATAGGACCTTAAATGAGGTGTTCTAAAATATTAATAAAATCTCTATGTCAAAATGACCTTATTATCAAGGTTTAAAAAAACTCCTCTAAACCTTGAGTGTGTTTTATCAGATGTATTAACTAGTAAGTAGTAACTGATGCAAACGTTAATAAAAAGAAGCCCAAATTTTCAATCCCAGTTAGTTTAGGAAGAACGTAAACTAATTCCTATTCTTATTCTTTGACATTTTTATGTTCATCTCCATAGCTTAAACAAACGTCACCTTATTTTTTTTTATTGATTGATTTTTTCTGTTTCAAAAAAACAAGAATACAACCTCTATTAAAAAAAATCCTATCAGAAATGATATAAAAACATATTAGAGAAAATAATTGTTTTAGCCATCTGAGAAATTCCAATTTATCTCCTACCCATTCTCTCCCAAAGATGACCGAAATACCCACCGGTCCCCTATNGTAGGAGATAAATTGGAATTTCTCACATGGCTAAAACAATTATTTTCTCAACATATTATGACTTTTAAAAAGATATATTCTAAAATATATATGGTATTTATATGCCATAAATATTCAAATATTCAACTTTTAATTAATCTTATAAAATTTTAAGCAAACCGAATGTTATTAGTGAATTAATGAGGATTTTGGCATATAACTTTGGGACAGTGGGGTTTTAATTATGTTAATAAATCTTTTTTACTTAATTAGGCGTTTTGACCTTTTGGATGTCATATTGCAAACAAAGAAGGGAGGGGGGGTTTCGCTAGGGTTCTTCTTCTTCTCAAACTCCACTTCTTTCTTATCGACGGAGATTCATCCATGGCGGAAAAAGGTCGTGAGTTCGAGTTCCAGATTTACAACTCCATGACCAAACAGAAGGAGAAATTCAGCCCAATTGTTCCAGGCAAAGTCTCCATGTACGTCTGTGGAGTTACATCTTACGACTTCAGCCATATCGGCCATGCTCGCGCCTATGTCGCCTTCGATGTCCTCTTTCGGTATACAACTAACTCTCCTTTATCTTCATATCTCATACTCGTTGTAGGAGCAATGCACGCAGTTATACTCGTTTGATCAACTGTTGTTTGTTTGGCGTGGTTTTGAAGCTAAATTGAAACGCCTAATCTTCAATTGAAGTTGAATGAAATGTGACGTCCAGATTGAAATTTGTGTTATGAGTTATGCAATTGAGTGAAAAAAAGTCGCAATGTTTATGAAGTTATAGCTAGTTTGGTTTATTTAAGTACATTCTGAATGATTTTATATACTTCATACAAGAAATTTTGTATGTACTAAAGGAATTGATCTGGAATTCACAGTGTTTTGCACCTTTCGAGATTTTGATATATACAGAACATGATGTAATTGCAGATCTCTTGTTATACAGTTTGTTTAGTGAAGAGGATAGGATGGGTTTATATTGTTTTTGGGTGAATAGGGATTCTTTTAGTCAATGCATATCCTAAATTACTTTTTATAGATGATAACAGTTGAAGGTAGATTCGTAAAACTGTGAAAGTAATCTTTCAAGGTAGTTAATTGGTTCATTGGTTTGCAACTTCATTCACTACAGTTGGTGCCAGGCTCTACTCCTTTAAAAGTCGGTCAACATTCTCACATTTGAGATAACTTTAAGTTGATGTATAAGCTAGCATCAAATTCCCACCGTGTCTATCTTATTCTGTGTTGCTTGCTACTATCATTTTAGCCTGGCAAAATAATCGATTTTAAATATGTATCTTCATGCTATTTAGTTTGTATACCCTCACTCATCAACTCGTACTATACATCTTTAAGGTATTTGAAACATTTGGGATATGAAGTTAAGTATGTCCGGAACTTCACTGACGTAGATGACAAGGTATGATGCTCAAAGCTTATGTCGCCTTCCATACCCTGAATTATTATTTATAATGAATTCTCCTCAGCCTTTTATTTTGTTTCCATTATTGATCTTTGCTTATGGTTCTTATTCTTTTTTTCAGCATTTGTGTGTTCCTACTAATATTATGTGATACATGAGGATTCATATTTATACCCAAATAACTGAAAATGGATTGTGGTAAAAGAAATCCATTATTTACATTTTGAAGAACGAGTATTTCTCTCGCTTCTCTTTCTATCTATATCCCGCTGAATCTTTCTTTTCTTATCCTTTGTACTGTTTTGGATATCTCTTATGCCTTGGGCAAGATTTCAAGTACTAATTAGCATGCATAAACTGATAAACATACTTTAGTGGTCTTCTTTCCTTGCCAGCTAAACATGCTTTTATAGTTTTAGACGCACTGCTTAGATAATGTCAATTGAATAGACACTTAGTTGTATTAGTGATCAATAAGCAACTTGTTTGAAGAACTAATGCAAAGATCAATCGTATTTAAAACAAATCATATATAATTAATAAGGAATAATTTAGTTGATATGATTGATGACTAGAACATAACCACAAATATGAGAGAATGCTGAAATGTACCAGTTTAATCGTATAGCCTATCTTATAGACTCTTGGTTTCAAGCACTTGGGTAAAAACATTGCATGAGTCTTTCCCTTATAACTATTTCCCAACTATTTGGGGTAAAAACTTGGTATAATTAGTAACATTCTTGTATTAACAAGTCTATTCTCAAAGGCTTTGTTTTTGAAAGGTTGTTCTTGTTAAATATTCAGGTTAGATCATTCTGATTTAAGTTAGAAGTTTATTTATAATCAATGATGATTTGGATGCCATGTACAAAGCCAATAAAGCTCCACATGCTGTCATCTAGGGGTTCCAGCACATTTAAGACCTATATTGTTTTTATTACTGCGATTCGACATACAGGAGATACGTAATATAGTCACCATTGTCATTGATGGAGAAGACAAGGGCATTTTTTAAAACACCAAGAAAATAATATTTTGTAGATAATATATAAAATTAGAGAATAGTTTATCTTTAGTTAATTAGTAGTTAGTGGATCTAGGATAGTAGTACTTTAGGTTGCATAGATATTTAGGGACCTATTCATTTTTATATGGAGTGATTGCTATCACTGTTTTGTGTGTGGCTTATGCTAACATGGCTGATTCCTTGCTAGTAGTTCCAATTTTTTTTTTATCAAACTTATTAATTGAGAATTTTTGAAAAGCCAAACGTAAGTAAAATCTTTCATGTCAGTTTACTTCATCTTTAGCAAGAAAGCAATTGTCCATGAAACAACGAGAGTACAAGACTATTATACTGGTGTTTCCAACCAAGTTCTGTTAAATGACATGCCTTCCTTTTGTGCTTTTAAGTCGAATGATATTTGAAACTTTCAACAAAAAGTCAAATGCACAAAAATTCTTGCAAGTGTTGTCAAATTTATTCAGCTTTTAACAAGAAAGGAACAGTCATGAAACACCAAGACCATTAACCTGGTATTCCTCATCAAATTCTATAATTCCATGTGAAGATATGCCTTCCCTTTGTGCATTTAAATCATTCATGTAAAGAGTAACTTCTGGTGTGAATATATGTGCTCATGAATATAAGCATTAGTGTATACTTATTTGGGATAGAATGAGATAATATCCATTTTGGCTATTCAAAGTTGATTGAATTGGTCAGTTGGACTTTCAAACTTCTATTCACAGGCATTGTGCCTTTTTGAGCAACTTTTCTCTTGCTCACATAGTTCTTGGAAGCAAGGGGTTTCTTTTACGTATATATACACTCTTGTGGTGAGTTGGAAATGTGGATAGACTGCCTGTTTCTTTTTTCCAAACTGTTGGTAGTGTCTTCATCTCAAAACATGCCCATATATTCCAGTCATCTTGTTCATCTAAGAAGATTTATATATTGTTGGTCGGCTAAAAATTGTGTAGCACATAATTAAGAGAAACCGAGGCAAAAATGAGGCCTCATCAATAGCAACTTAACACAACACAATTTACATTAAAAGTTTAGATGGTACTTGCAATTTGATAGACGTGTAGAAATAGATGCATGTTTTCTTTCCTAAGCATGATCATATACATGCCATTGTAATGAGCTTCTATGTCTTGCAGCCTGTAATATCGTGGGCATGAATCAAGCAACCAATTAGAACAATTTAGAAAAAGCTTGCATCAGCAATTCCTTTTCTTCTAACTATGTTATATAATCTCCATTTGCTCCGTACACGTTATAGATAGAGTAAAAAATCATTTGTTGTTGTCTTTCAATCGTATTTGACCATGATGATGGCTCCATTTGCTCACATCCACCTGGAAATCTGTTTGATTGTTGTTGGAGTCTTTATATCCTATAGGACTATAGTTCAACACAGCACCGATAGTGTTTGTACATCTCCCATGTATGTGTTATAACTTATAATACATCGTGTCCTATTGTTTATCTATCTTATAAATTTTTTAATACTTTGACTCGTGAGGTTAAATTCCCGCAAGTTGAAGTTCTCCTGTATCTATATATCATCTCTCTTAACTCCCAAGTTTTTGATCATTACTGATTGACCCAACTTTTGTGATTGTTTGTAAGCATGAATCAGCATCTAGTACTTCTATAAGTGCACGTAATTTGGCCCAAGTTGGTGCATGCACTTTGGTAATTCTGTAATGAAGTTAGGAAATTTATAATTTCGTCTCTTGGTACTAATTTTATTGGAATTTCAAATGTCACAACAATAGAAAATGTTATGAATATGCAATATGTCGCAGGTAGACTTCACTTTTAATTTGATATGTATGTTTTAAGTCCATGGTGACATGAAATCGACTTTTGTGACTTTCCATCTCATCATAAGTGTGGTATAGTAATTTTGAATGATTCACATGCAGATTATTAAAAGAGCCAATGAGCTTGGGGAGGACCCGTTAGCTTTGAGTGGTCGATTTTGCGAAGAGTTTCTAGTTGATATGGCTGATCTACAGTGCTTGCCTCCTAATGAGCAACCACGTGTTTCAGATCATATGGATCAAATAAGGGATATGATAGAAAAGGTGCTCATTTCACACTCTTCTCTGCTCCTTCTTTCCTCTTATAAATAATTTAGGTCTTTCACACTGATTTTTATGTGTTCTATGCAGATAATTAGCAACAATTGTGCTTATGCTGTTGATGGGGATGTCTATTTTTCTGTTGATAATTTTCCCAATTATGGGCGGTTATCAGGACGAAAGCTGGAGGACAATAGAGCTGGTGAGAGGATTGCTATTGATTCAAGGAAGCGAAATCCAGCTGATTTTGCCTTGTGGAAGGTATGATGTCTTTTGAACTTATCTTGAGCTGTAATTGTTCCAAAAAAGGAGTCTGTCTAACATGTATGCATTTTCAGGCTGCTAAGCCAGGGGAGATCAGTTGGGAAAGCCCGTGGGGTCCTGGAAGACCAGGATGGCACATTGAGTGCAGTGCAATGAGTGCTACTTATTTGACAGAGGCATTTGATATTCATGGTGGTGGGATGGATTTAATCTTTCCGCATCATGAGAATGAGATTGCCCAGAGCTGCGCTGCCTGCCCAAATAGTAATATAAGTTACTGGATGCATAATGGGTTTGTCACTGCAAATGACGAAAAAATGTCAAAATCGGTTGGGAACTTTTTTACTATTCGCGAGGTATATGCATGTGATCTCATTCATGATTTATATGTAGTTCATTACACGTCAGGTTAATTGGTACTGATTCTCTTAAACTTTCCAGGTCACTAAACTATATCACCCGCTTGCCTTGAGGCATTTCTTGATGGGAACACATTATCGATCCCCAGTCAATTACTCAATTGGTCAGATCGAGATTTCCTCAGAGGCTGTCTTTTACATATATCAGGTGGAGATGTTTGGAGTTGTGAAATTACTACACACACACACACACACATATATATATATATATATACATACATGATACATGTTGGGAGACATTCAAGGAGAAGTGCTAAATATATGAGAAGTAGAGAATTGTAACTAGCCCTTCATCTGGTCAACATATGCACAATTTGACTGTGAAGTATTGGATAATTCCTTGCATGGTATGCAAAAGATTGGGGGTTAGTTTTGTAACTTTTACAAGTAGGCCGCAAACGGGTTCATATGTGAACCTGTGTGATTTACATATGAACTATTTTAACTGATTCATATATGAACTAATTTAATGGTTCACATATAAACCCGTAGGTTCTTATGTGAATTGGTTAAATAGTTCACATATGAACATGTAGCTCATGCGAAATTGCGAATCACACGGGTTCATATGACGGGTTCACATATGAACCCGTTTGCCGCCTACTTATAAAACTTACGAAACTAACCCTCAAATTTAGACTTAGCTGCAATTTTTGACTAATCAAATCCAATCTTGACTGTATGAAGGGCTAGGATAACTTCTCTACTTCTCATATATTTAACACTTCTCATTTGAGCATTTGGCTATATGTACAACGATAACATTTTTAACTGGTGAGATATTTTTGATGTGTTGACTTGCTACATATTGATAAAATGACTTAAATTTGCCTTTGGTTGGTAGACCTTGGAAGATTGCCAGAGTGCTATCTCACAATTTCAAGAAGGAAGCCAAAATGATACGGCTGTTTCTGGTGGCAAGAAATATCCAGTTACTGATGATGCCAAAAAATGCATCAAGAATCTGCAAAGTCACTTTGAAGAGAAGATGTCTGATGATTTGCACACGCCTACTATTTTGAATGCTGCCCTTCAAGATGCATTGCGATTGCTGAACAAAATTTTGAGCATGCTCAAGGTTAGAATTTTGAATCGTCTTGCAAGTTGCTACCCCACTTCCCTGCTGCTGATATGCGTATCAATTTTAAATATTTCTTTTATGGATTTGCAGAAGAAGCTCCAAAAACCACAGAAACTGTCAAACATCCAGTCTCTTATCGAGTTAGAGAAAGCAGTGAGAGATGTTTTGGACGTGTTAGGATTGCTTTCCAGTTCAACATACACTGAGGTAGCTGCAGGATTTCCCCTGTTTTTTTTAGATTCGAGCAATTAATTTAACGAAGTTTAGAAAATTTCTATATTTAGACTGTAACCTGCTGCTCTTGTTATATTTGATGATGTTGATGTCAAGTTTGTCATCCACTTCACTGTAACTTTTCTTGTAAATTGGTATCCATGGCTATCAAATTTTATAGGATCAGCAGATTATCGGTTAAAAATTTAAAATGGGTACAAAATAGGAAGCCTTTTAAAATTGGTTGTGACAAAACTTCCATTACACTAAATAGAAACTAAACCAAACTGTAGAATATTGCTGTTTAGATTTTAAGCAGAGAAATTTTGTTGATATTTTGGAAGTTGGTGTTTGTAGGTATTGAACCAACTAAAAGAGAAAGCACTAAAGAGAGCAGAGATAAGTGAAGAGGACATATTGCAACGTATCGAGGAAAGAGCATTAGCTCGGAAGAACAAAGATTTCAAGCTAGGTGATCAGATTAGGAGTGCTTTGACTTGCAAGGGCATTGCTCTGATGGATGTCGGCAATGAAACCATTTGGCGGCCGTGTGTGCCGGTCGAACCATCAGCAGGTGAAGAAGAAAAGCGAGGAGGATCGGCTGCATCATCAGATGGTCAACTGCAGGTCCCACCAAAAACAACAGATGGTCAACAGCCAGAAGTGGCCAAGGCAGCAGATGTTGTAAAAGCTTGATAAAGGTCATACCTTATTCCTTTTTTTTTCTTTGATTCTAACTTATATGTTCTGTGAACTAAAAGAGTTGATATATGGATACTTGTGTGTTCTAATTTGTGATATGTTGCAAACCCTTGTTGGGTTTGTAGCAACCCAGGTGGAGCTGCAATGGTAATTTTGACCTTACTTTTTCAATATACAGACACAAGTAGATTTGATTATATCACATTTATTCCTGTGAGTTTATTCAACTACTATCGAAACGGCTAAATACTGTTATATCCTCCATAACTTGCAGCATCAATATTTCAGTTCCTCCCCCAAATGATCGGTTAACATTTTCCTTAGATGCCCGATAATAAAGTGCATTTCATTCGGTTACTTAGGGAGGTAAGTTGTAAATTTACTTTCACTGTTTAGATTGTTTCGTCGACCCTTAGTTTCTAAGATAGCTCTAGAGGTTTTCACATGATAGTTGAAATGCTCTGTTTTGGTTCAAAAAGTCCCAGAAAAGCTAATGCAGTAAACTCAACCCAATTAGCCATTTCTCTTTTCACGATTGGTCTCTAGCCATTTCTCTCTTGGTTTTACCGAAATCTCACAAGTTCTGCAAGGGGAGGTCTGCAAATTGTGAAGGGGTTAAAAAGTGAAAAAAGAAGTTTCTGAACATGGACGGCAAATACTCTGGTCCCGTAATTGTCTATATCGGCAAGTTGCGGTGTTTGAAATATTTTATAGTTTAGGCCCTTGCACTTGAAGGGCATTTCAGAAACTGATATTACTTTTTTCACCCCTATGCAATTTACGAACTTGTCATTTGCAGAGGTAGTGATCTTTTGGAGGTGTTTGGTTAGACGACTTAAATAGTAATCAACGAGAATGATAATAAAAGAAACTGTTTAGTTTTTTTTTTTAATATAACAGGCTCATTCTTCTAGTAACTCAAAAATTTCATTCCTGATTATATCGAGGGGAATGAAAATCGATTCTCATTCATTTCTCAGCCTGAAACAAACAGTTTCAGATAAAAAGGAGATGAATGGCTCAGAGATCAATTGGGGAGTGAGAAATGGACATCCTGAACTGTCTCCAAATCATAAAAGAATCTAAAGCCCGATTAATCCCTGGCAATTTTGGGGGCTAAACATGGCCCCACTTAAATGTCTCCAAGCATGCGCACGGGAAGACTCGAACTCGGTTAGGGCGCTATGAACCCCTCGAGTGTTAACCAATCCGCCATAGCATTGTTGACTAATTATTGTTGTTATTATAATGAACAAATGACAAAATACATTCAAGCTTAAAACGACTAAATTAATGGAGCTATGAGTTATTATAATGATCTTTTGGAACTAATACTATATATTAAACTTAATTTAATATATAGGGAATTAGGGATTGATTGGTTTTTATTTATACATCCACAGCACACATTCAATCAATACTTGGGCTTCTTACTTGTTGGCCCACAAATCTCCTACTTTTCATTCACAAGATATTATGACATTAAATAACTTTGAATATTTAAAAATTCTATTTTTTGGAAAACTTGTAACAACAAATATTTGACAAAGTAACATACTATTGATTGTAGCTTGCAAATATGAAAACCATTTAATCAAAATCCTTATGGTTTCGTTAACAAATAAATAAACTGCTTTAGTTTTTTAGTAACCGTGGGCGTCTACGTCTGTTTATGTGTTTCTTTTTTAATCTGTAAGTATGAGTGTCTCGATTAATTTAGTTTTTTTAGTAACCGTGGATGTCTAGGTCTGTTTACGTGTCTCTTTTTTAATCTGTAAGTATGAGTGTCTCGATTAATTTCCAAAAGACCAGTTTATGTACATCATGACCTCGTTGTCTAACAACGAGTGTCTCGATTAATTTCAGGGCTCTCGAGTTAACAAATGGACAAACACTTTTGTTACCAATGAGGGGAATTGAACTGGTCATCTTTGAAAAGGAAATTACACGTCTTAATAATTCTAATTACCTCTTATGGTTATAGTTTTCTTTTTTACATCCAATGCAAATTCTACAAATGCAGCCTTTATGATGATGTAGTACCACATGACTTATGACCTTTTGAACTAATTTTATGAAAATATCTAAAAGATATCTTGTATTTGAAATAAATGTATACCATTTTCAATTTTTCAAAATGTAATATTTCTTTTGTACTATAAAGTAATTGTTGATCTTTATTTTTCGATCGAGCATTGCTTTGCTTGTGTTGGAAGGTAGGTAGTGGGGTGGGGGTATAAAAGTATAAAAACATGCATGGAAAATAAGTCAAAAAGTCTTTAAAGTAAATGGTAAGGTGTTCATTTTTCAAAAATACATATGAAATCATGAAAGCAATCCAACTTTTGGGTGACAATATCAAACACTTGATCTATGGCAGCCATTTTTTGGATCTTAGGTTTAAGCTTTCACATTGTTAATCCCCAAAATCATTCAAACTCATACAGAAATCTCTCACCTGGCTGATGTTGATAGATCAGGTCAACTTAAGGCCACTGATTATTTTTTTGACTGTTATCTTTATTACGTTATATGAGATTAATTGGCATGTATGCAAACTGGTCCAGACACTCATGGTTATAAAAAAGATCGTTTAGCTTTTCTTTTCTCCGTTTGGGTATCATCGGTGTGATTAAAAGATTCATGTGTGAGTTTTGATTGATATATAGGTTAATACAAGTTTTCACATTGAAAAATCAATACGGGGAACGTGAACCGTTCGTACTCTTGTACCAGTTATCGATTGGTAATGTCGTGTTTTCTGTAGTCACCAACTCATCGTAGATTTTCATGTCAGTGTTCTCATGTGAGGATATCAAACACATACTACAAATACTTTCTCAAGATGATTGGAATTGACGAGATATGTGACGTATAGTTATGAGAATGGGACGACAATTGTTTATGAACAGTCTTTTCACAAGGCACTAGCTAGTTTACATTTATAAGACAAAGAAAACACGATAATTGACGTTTCAAAATCTGTCGGCAAATGCTTAATGACCACCACTTATAACATGCATGTCACATTGCAAAAGAAACATGAGAGATCATCTCGATCTTTCATGTTTCTTTGCGTAACTATCTAATAATTATAATTAAACTTGTTAAAACCTACTCAGTACAATCTAATCTTAATTAAAAATTCGTTATTTATATGTTAGCAATTTAGCAAAACATAATCACCAAATCAAATGACATTCAACCCTTAATCCACTTACCTTTAGTGTCTTGATTTCAAGTTATAAAAAGATAAACTAAAAAAATAAAATAAACACATGATTTTTTGAGTAGCACAAAGTGGTTATATGAGACTTGTCCAAGTCAAACAAACTATTGAAGGATTGTGTGTGGTTTATAGAATTGACTTTCCCTTTGTTGTTAGCTTTTGGTAAATTTTATATAACTTATTTATACTTGCATAGAATGTTTTGTAAAATAGATTGACATTTTTCACCATATGTTGATTGAAGGGATGCTTAAACAAGTTTAACAATATTATTTTGTAAGTTTCCATTCATTTGATNGTAAGTTTCCATTCATTTGATATTTATACTTGTTTTGTTTTTGTCTACAAATACTGTAACAATCTTGATATGAGAATGTTATGTATTAAGTATAACACTGTTTAGTGTGTATATCTTGAAGGTATTTTTTTCCCGTTTGATCTTTGTTACCCCATTAATCGTGTTATTTTGGTCAATTTGAATTTTGAAAAAAATATGTGTGTTAATATGTAAAGGGCAATTATTAATGCTTTTATTCATATATGTGTAAGTTGGACCGTATCTTTGTTTTCTCACTAGTTAATCATTTAAGCAAACACTTTTTGTATGTATGTGCGAACACAGTCATTGCTTAATTTCTAGGACGTGAAGGGATGAACAAGAAATTGTTCATGCTTTATTGTCAGTCAACTAACTAGCGGTATGCAATGGGAGACATCAGTTATTAGATGACTTATTTGCTGAGAAAACATCGTAATGAATAATCTAACAATTGGTGAGCATTGGTTAAGAAAATCACAAAGACAGAAGTAAGTCTAGTGAGAACCTTGAAAGTTACAAATTAGGATGTTTTTTCTAAGAAATGATTGAGAAAATGATAGAAATATCATAAGAAATTTCGTTTAAACTCTCTATCTATGAAAAACAAAAAATGTGTGTTCGACAAAAATGATGTTAAAGAAAGTAATGAAATGATTGTTATTCTCTTTAATTCAATTTAAAATTCACGTAATAAAAACCAACCTAAAATTCAAAAATATTCTTGTTAATTTACAATTTTTAAGTTATTATTTTATTTACTTACAATATGATACAAGATCATGAATTATCCACCCATGCTACACATGGGTCCTCTAGGATTTTCTTTTTCAAAGTTTTTGCTTTCATATTTTTCACCCAAAAAGTTGTAGATTAAGTATTCAGAGGTGGGTTCATACGAGAAGCATATCAATTAAAAAGAACGTGGGGATAAATCTCAGCCACACATCTTCGGTTACGGTGGACGTGATTATGGAGAATTGACGCGATTCATGGGAGGGTAGAGATTATTAAAG